>JAJIBD010011346.1:0-72843 GCA_021461705.1 Cryptotis parvus
AAAAAAAAAAGTTTATATTCTATAGACCGCCATCACCACCTATACTGCATTTGAGAAGCAAACAAAAGAAATCATCTAAATTATATAGAAGCTTATGCGTGAAAACAACTCAAAATATTATTTGTAGTAATAAAAAGCATTAACAGGTCTTTTTATATGAGGAATGGCACAAGTAAAACCAAGGGGCACTCACATCATAAAACTCTATTTATTTAAAACAAGTGATGATTAGGAAGCCTATGAGTCGTCAGAGGAAGTGATGGTAGGTAGGCAGAAAACAACACAAAAAACAGTCAGGGACTATGATTAATACTGTGAAAAACACAGTGGTGAGAATGGAACACCAACATGAAGGCTTACTCCTATTTCCCAAATGTAATTATGCTATTTTACAATGATTAAAAACATAACATTTGAGAAACAAAGATTCAGAATGCCTGGATCCCACATGCTCTTTCAAAAAAGTGCATCCTGAGTAAAACAGGCGAATTTTTTTTTAAATACTTGCAGCTATATATGCAGAATTATTTCCCTAGGATATATAAAAAAAATTTCACAGCTGCAGAAATAGAGCTACTGATTTATTTTAAAACTATGCTTAGAAACTATAAACTATAATCACTTTCATTTGAAAAATATAGAGAAATAAATCAGATAGAGACTATCTTCCTATGGGATTTTATTTCTTAGGACAATCAATATCTTATAATAAATATGCATAACTGAATTAATAAACTGAAATACCAACAAAATGTCACCACACGTTCCCAGTGTACACGATAAAACCTTACTAAATCAAATCTGCTAGTTTGGTTTCTGTGCTAATTGAACTTGGCCGGAAAGGCATTTAGCTTTGTATTACAGTTTGCTAAGTTGAGGGATAATATAAACAAAATATCAAAAGTAAATGTTTAATCAATTTAAAACTATTTTCAAGTAACTCCTATTAGCATAACAATAATTAAATGCTGATGAAAACAGAATCTTTTTTATTCATTAAATCAAAGATACATTGTTAGAATTTAGTATTACTATTTTTTAGGATTATTTTCATGTTCTTTCCATGGGGTAATAAAACTGTCCTTCTTTCAAATATCCTATGATTCTTTTTGTTTAGTCACTAATTTGTTACAAAGTTCTGGTTTGTCAAAATAGTGCTGTGGAGCAATAACAGGCAGGCTATGTTTTACCAAACTGATTTGACATTGGAAAATATACAACTGAAATTATTCAACTCCGTGCTCTTTCAAGCTACCCCTACTAACTTGTTTTTGCAGAGGAAAATATGAAGTTCCATTTGAAATGTATTTCTTATATGTTCATTAATAAGGTCATCTTCACAATTGCTGTTGTGAATTTACTACACTTTGTTTTTGGCAGGCCTGGCAGAGCTCTGGTGGGCTCGGGGAACATAAGGGATGGTGGGGAACAGAGCCGGTGGGCCGCGGGCAAGGCAAATGCCCCCACCCGCTGCGCTATGGCTCTGGCCTCCTCACTGTCTTCTACTGGGAAGATAACTCCTCTGTCCAGGGCGCTTGCGGTTAGAGTCTAATAGGAAAGGGTTTTGAGAACATCCCAAAGTCTCCCAAAGACTGAGGCCAAGGCTTAGGCCCAAAATGATTTTACAAAATCATCTAAATGGGAGCAACAGGTGTTGTTACTACGATAGTGTCAGGCGAACGTGATAACCACTACACTACGGAAACAAGTTACTACGATAGTGAACCCATCAATTCAAACTGGGATCAGAGCCTTCTATTTGTTCAAACTTCAAAATGTGAATGGTGATTATTTGTCTATTTTACTCGGAGTTCTTTTTGTAACATATGTATTTCTCAGGTCATATGTGTTTGTAACATATGTATTTCTCATTCTAATATCAATTTACTAAAGGATAAGATAAAAACTCGAAAGCAAGTTCTGAGTTCTTCTAACTCAGTTCTGAGCAAGTTCTGGAAGGGTCTATCTATTTTGAGGACCCCTAACTCCCTGAGCGCACCAGTGAAAATCAAGTAAATGGGGAGGGGCAGGTCATCGCACAAGACTCAGGGAAGTTAACTGGAAAAACAGGGGTCACAGAAAGGAAATATGCTTGGGAGGGTCACGGTGGGGGAAAGGTCATGAAGAACTATTCTAGAGTGCTTCAGAGTCCACCTAAGTTAAATATTTCTATTTTGTAAGAAATTTCTCGTGTGGTTTTGGGGCCACATCCAGCAACGCTCAGGGGTTAATCCTGGCTGTGTTCAGGAATTATTCAGGCAATGCTTGGGACCACAGGAGATGCCGTAGATGAAAGCTGGGTTGGCGCCATACAAAGCAAGTGCCCTGCCAACTGCACTACTGCTCCAGCTCCAGAATTTTGTTGGGGGGGTCATACCTGGAGATGCTCAGGGGTACTCTTGGCTCTGCACTCAGGAATGACTCCTGACAGTGACCAGGGGACCAACTGGGATGCTGGGAATCAAACCCAGGTCGTCGCATGCAAGGCAAAGCCCTAACTGTCGAACTATGGCTCCTGCCTCCAAATTTCCATTCTTAAATAAAAATTGCGGGGCTGGAGCTATAGTCCAGTGGGTAGGGCATTTGCCTTGCATGTGGCTGACCCAGGTTCAATCCCCGGCATCCCATATGATCCCCTGAGCACAGCCAGGAGTAATTCCTGAGTGCAGAGCCAGGAGTAACCCCTGAGTGCGAGCCAGGAGTAACCCGTGGCAGAGCCAGGTGTAACCCCTGAGCATTTCTGGATGTGACCCAAAAATCAAAATAAAAAAAAAAAGAACCCTTTAAAATTTTTTAAAAATAAAAATGCCTTCAATTCCCTGGAGACACTATTATGAGTTTTCTCAATAAAAGGGATATTTGCTCAATGATGCATATAAAATAATAAAATAAAATACTATAGTCAAATTAGAAACAACAAATTAAAGTATAAAGTATGTGAAAGGAATGAACAAAAAATTAATTTTTGAAGTCACGGAAATGAAAATTCCTCCATAGCAATCACAGTTTTCTCACACTGTAATAATAGGACAGTTTAGCAAAATTTTAAAGAGAAAAAGAAAAAGAAAACCAGGATTACAGACTTAGGTGTGTACGGATCGTGGAGACGATCCAGAGAACAACAGAGGAGAAATATTTATGGCTGATCTCCAAGATTCACATGATGCTTCCCATTCCTAGGGCTACATACTCACGGAAATGGGAGCACATGATTAAAACGCGCTAGCAAGAATTAACGGGAAGTGCTGGTACCCTGTGCTCAGCAGCAGGTAGGTCGGCGTGAAGGCGAGGAGGACGCTCAGCAAACGCTCCAGCAGCACCGTGGAGCTCAGCAGCGGCAGGACCACGGAGGAGACTGCAACGACACCAAGCAGGGCAGAGTCACACACGACGCAAGAGGCGGTAACCATCGAAGTAGGTTCGGCTTTTCTGGCTTGGCTGACTGAAAAATACTTACTCTAGTCTTTTTTTTTTTGTAAGAAAATGAGAACTTCACACTCTTAATTAAAATTCTATTGTTTTATTCCAACCCCATTTGAACTCCTATCGTAACTTATAGTCAAGCTTGCTTACTGTAATATGGATTCCTAAATGAATGTTATTTTGAAAAAAAAAATTTATAATAATAATAATTACTCAAGATTCAGTGACTCTTCTTTTAATTAAACATTGATTTCAAAGACAAACTAATTGCCCAGAAAGTTCTTTTTTCCTAACCCTTTCCACCCAAGTTTTCACATCTCTAGAGTATGCATTGAATCACAAAGAAAATGAATATCCTAAAAAAAGAAGGAAAAAATGTCTTTTACCACATGTGAGAGGTGTATGAGAGATTTTAATTGCAGAAGTAACCTGTTCTCAGGACAAGTAAGCAATGGGAGAAAGACCAAAAAGGCCAACTGTACCTCCCATCCCAATGTATTTGGAAAGAACCCTCCTACATAAGACGGCAACGCGCATAAAGTTGAACAAGGTCTAGAGATGATGACTTGGAATAAAAACCTTACTAAATCTTATTGTCTAAGCATGGGGCAAGTCGGTTAACTCATTTAAGCAGTATCTCCCCATCTGTCAAGTTTAGGTGACATTAAAAAAAAAAAGTTGTGAGGTTTAAATCTAATTTCATCTACAACATGCTTCCTGAGCGCAATGCCTGGGATACACAGTGCTTTATAAACGTCATCTCTTATCACGAGCAGTCAGCACTTACCAATGGTTCCAATAGTGCAATAAATGTAAAGACAGATCATTCAAAATCAAATCATGAAAAGTAAAGATGAGGGGCAGAGAGACTGTATGGGGTCAAAGTGATACATTCTGGTACAGCCTTTTCTGAGTTGACCCCAGGGTACTACACGGCCATGAGTGATCACTGAGCACAGAGCTAGGCACCACCCCAAAACCTAAAAGCTATATAAGTTGTACCTACATATCCTCAGATTAATAGCCTCTAATTTTTTTCCATATGTAAGTTTCAATCACTTGATCACTTGATATCCTGTTATTCGTCAATTTGCTCGAGCAGGCACCAGTAACATTTCCATTTGACCCTACCACGTGCCAGTACAGCCCAATGGCATCTGCTTGCTTCAGGAATACAAAGAGCCTCAAACCATTCGTTCAGTAATAACAGTTCAGTAATAACCAGTAATAACAATGTTTATTTTCCGGTAAGTTTCAATACTGTTATCAATTAAAATAAAACCTATAGGGGCCGTATCCCACCCGCAGGGCAGAGCCTGGCAAGCTACTCATGTTGTATTTGACATGCCAAATACCAGTAACAATTACAGACCTCATTCCCATGACCTGATGGAATGGTTTGAGGTTCTTTAAGTTCCTGGAGCAAGCAGTTGCCCTTGGGCTATCTCACACGTGACAGGACGTATTGAGATGTTACTGGTGCCGCTCAAGCAAATCGATAATATACGGGAAGATAGTGCTATAGTGCTAGGGCGGAGCAATAGTACAGTGAGTAGGGCGTTTGCCTTGCATGCGGCCAAACCAAGTTCAATCCCCGGCACCCCATATGCTCCCCCAGCACCGCCAGGAGAAATTCCTAAGCATTGTTGGGTGTGACCCAAAAAGGAAAAAAAAAAACTATAAATTGTCACAGTGTGGTTGATTACCAGTTGGGTTTGGGTTTGCTTCTTGGTGAGGGCAGTGTACACCTAGCAGTGCCTGAGGGCAGCAGCTGGCTCCATCCAGGGATGTCCGGTCAGCAGGATGGAAGCAGTGCTGGACTCAGCCTCCTCCTCCTCCCACATCTTCCCTCTAGCCTACTGAGCTAGCACCTGCCCCTGCGTGAATACTTTTAAGGGAAATATTCCAAATATATAAATATAAAGTGCTACCTTTTATGTAAGAAGATAAACATAAACAAAGATTCCTATATTTGTTTATCATTACCCCAAGAAAGACATGAAGGATAATCAGAAAGCAATAACGGTTACGACTTAGCAGTCATCAGAGGCAGGTGAGAACAGGGTGGAAATAATACAGGCAGTGCTTCTTTAAGGGTCGTTGTACAGTTTGGCTTTTGAAAGCTTGTGAATACTGTGCATATACAATTACATAAAAGAAAAAACACAATTGGAGCAATAGTACAGCAGGGAGGGCGCTTGCCTTGCATGTAGCCAACCCAGGTCTGATTCCCAGCATCCCATATGGGCCCCCAAGCACCTCCAGAAGAGATTCCTGAGCACAGAGCCAGGAGTAAGCCCTGAGCCAGGAGTAAGCACCACTGGAAGTGGCTCGAAAGACATGGGAGAGAAGAACACATCTAAACACAAAGCAAACTGAAACAAAGGAAAGCAGCTGGATTTCAAATGAATCAAGTAATCTACAATGAAGAAAACGAAGGGAGGGACAGGGCTGAGCAGGAAGAAGGAAGAACGTAGGTGGGCTGCAAATCTAAGTGACCACGAACACAGTATTTAACCATAAACCTTCGATCTGGACTGGGATGTGGAGGCAGGGAGTAAAGAGCAAACAGATTCTGATTTATATTTAGTTTATTACAATTGCATGGGTAAAACATTCTAAAATTATTTGAGCTGTACTATGTGGCTGAGCAAATAGATGTGTTAATGCTGTTGGCATGCATATGTATGCTGTACACACACAGAACACACATACGTGTACAATGCAGTATGTTCCTCTGTGCCATAAATTATATACATGTGTGTAAATTATACACATGTATGTATTTCCCAATTCTGTCTACTGGGGGCAATGGGGCAAAGCTACTCTGGTAATGAGCAGCACATCTCACGCTCAGATCTGGGCTTTAAGCCCCTTCCCTAGTATATAGAACCCGGGGTCCTCTGAGACACTAGATTCCAGAGCTGGGGCAGGTGGAGAGAGGGTAAATCTAATAAGGCAAGCGCCCCTTAATGTCAGAAAGTAAGAAAGTGTTCCACAAAATTCTGAAAGGCTACTTACAAGCTAGCTTGAGGAGGTTCACTCAGGACAATTCAATAAATTGAAAACCAAAGCATCAACAGTAACAAGGTCTAAGACATGGGAAAAACAGTATCTCCCGTGATCCACCACAATAGTAGTGGATCAGTGAGTGGTTAGTGAATTACTAAGAAGGGAGCATTTTCACAGGGGAGTGCTGGGACCTTCCGGTAAATGCAGCGGGAGTGTTGGAGCTCTGAGATCAACTCTTTACAGCCATCCTAGAAGGCCAGGTCAGGAGAGACTGAAGACGGACACTGCATCTGGGGGAATTTAAGGGGAAAGATATCTGATGGGTTTAGAGGCTTTCTCGTGGATGGCTTACTGTAAGGAAGAAGAAAAACAGTGAAGAGCGGAAAGAAAACTTGGATACTAACTTGACAGGGGAATGAAGACCCGTATCACCGATGATCGGGAGATGAGGGTCACGCGCCTCCACACGTGAAGGCGGACACAGCATCACTCACGCAGTGCTCCCGCCAGCGATGCACACCCCCGATTCCATTCTAAGGAAACATCTGACAAATACAGACTGAGTAAGTCTACTGGAGGGACAGCCTGCGGCTGGCTATGTTCTTCAATTGCCAATGGCACAAAAGAAAAGGAAGTGGAAAATACCACAAAGGACATTACTCAGTAAATACTGAGGATGAATGACGAGGATGGCAGAAAAGAGAAAACATCTTTACATATACTCAGATAAAAGACAGCTGGAGAGGTAGAGGATTGTTTTCAATAATTCTCGATCCCATGGCTCACCCATTACTGCAACTAGAGGACTGCTTTCAACAATTCTGGTAAAAAATGTTTTACAGACAGCTTGGATGTATAAAAATAATTAAAATGTTTAGACTCAAATCTGATTGCTTTCTGCTTTGCTTATTCATTGTGGTTTATGCCAAGGTAGGTATAAACTTACCTTGCCAAATTACGGCACTGAGCTATATGCCAAACTATATGCCAAACTACAGCACTGAGCTGGGCCGCAGGGAGTGAAGCTATACGGTGATCCACTGGCTGCTATATAAAGCATACAATATAGAGCATATAATATATAGCATGTAACAAATGCCCATCTTCCGTTTATTACCTGTCACATTTTGTCACATTTTATGTGCCGGTTATGGGGCATGACTGAATATTTGTAAAGCTGTGTAGTATATGTAAAAAGCTCACGGGCGCCGGGAGGGATGGAGGGTTCTAGGCCTGGCCCGCCACCCTAGCAGAGCCTCACAACAAGCCAGATGACCCACCCCCACTCCATGAGGGCAGCCATTTTCCACATCCAGACTTCCCTCTCGTCAGAACTCAAGCCAGCAGACCAGCCTATCACAGCCTGGATCATCGACACCCACCCTGTAGCAGTTTTTCAATTTGACCCAGGTATGCTGAACCAGAGACTCACAGACATGGGGCAGTGCTGCTACCAGCTCTCCCTGTGCCCAGCTTCTCACGAGGAGCCCGGGAGGGATGGTGGGTTCTAGCCCTGGCCCGCCACCCCAGCAGAGCCTCACAACAAGTCAGACGACCCCCCCCACCCACTCCATGAGGGCCGCCATTTTCCACATCCGGACCTCCCTCTCGTCAGAACTCCATCCAGCAGACGAGCCTATTACAGCCCAGCTTGTCAGCCGCTTGCGGCTGCGTGGTTCATCAATAAATGCTATATGTAGAGGTGACTACAAGAGTATGCCACCCGCACGGCAAGCCTGGCAAGCTGCCCATGTAGTATTTGATATGCCAAATACCAGTAACAATTATATTAGTTCATTCCCATGACCTAATATAATGGTTTGAGGCTCTTTATGTTCCTGGAGCGAGCAGATGCCCTTGGGCTCTACTAGCATGAGACAGGACATATGGAGATGTTACTGGTGCCCGGCTCTAGCAAATAGATGATGAACGGGAAGATAGTAGTAGAAGAAAAAGACTTCCTTTAATATTATAGAGACAATTCAGTAACTTTTTTCTTGTGGAATTGAAAATTAGCTTGTAAAAAACATATCGTTGCATACAATGTCATTTCGCCAAAAGATCAGATTTGCATGACCCTATAGGATATGAGCAGAGGAGGGGGAGATTTGGTCTATCCGCCATTCTTAAGAAAAAAAAGTAATACAACTTTGCACAAATCTAACAAAAATTTTTATGCTAAAGGAACAGCAGTTAATATTGTTCATATTGAATGAACAGAGTGACTAACTTTATTAATCAATATAAAAAGGAAGAGATTTAAAGTGCCCATATAAAATGAAGTTTCACTTTAAGTATCGAATGTGAAGTTATAATTATTTTGTTGGAGGAACTCAAAGGCTATTCCTGGTTCTGTGCTCAGGAGTGAGCTGTGGTAGTGCTCATGGGACATACGCAGTGCAGGGGACTGAACCAGGGTCAGCCTCATGCAAGGCAAGCCTACATCTCTGTATGATCTCTCTAGACCTTAAGTTATTTATGACAGCAGACACACTGCCCAAGAATAACGCCACCAAAACACCAATCAAGGTGCTTGGGAAATGGGGTAGACTCAATCGTCGATGCGTGCTTGTTTCTCATATGCCTAAGTCTCTGCATAAAGTAATTCAAGGGAAAATAGTCTTATCTCTTGATATTCCTCTTCTTGGGACGAAGTTCCAGATACTTTTTATTCTCTAATAATGAACATTAAAAACAATTTATTAAATACAAATGTTCAATTACATGTCATATGATTCATAAGAATTATCAAGTAACTTTTCTGATCAAAACAATCGGACTTAAAGCTTGCTCCTGAGCTTTTTAGTTGGAAGGAAAAGTCTGGATCTTTAAGTTACATCTGTTTGCTTCATGTGTACATTCCAGAATTTTTCAGTTAGGATACTAGAGAAAAATGTTTTGAAACACTTAACTGGCTTTATAAAATGTGTTACGGTATGACTTAATGCTATTTTCAGCAAGGGAAATTCAGATTAAATTTAACTGTTTTCCAGTCACTCTTAGAACTAAGAATTTATGAATTGATGTAAAATTTCAGCACAGGAGCTGGATAGCTCAAAAGGCTAGAGTCCACGCTTTGCATTTGGGAGCCATGGGTTCTATCCCCATCACCACAGCCTTCCCCATTCTGCTAAGACCTGTCCCAGCCGGAGCTGGGAGCAGCCTCCAAACAAAACCCTCTCTCCTTCCGCGCCCGCTTTATGAAATGTGAATAAATGTACGTGGCTGGAATGCACAGTTTGAATAAACTGTGAATAAATATAAACGTATGAACTGTGAATAAATGTATCTGTAGCCTTATAGAGGCTCATAGGTATTTTACCAAGTAATTTTTTTCTTTCTTTTTTTTTTTTTTTTTGCTTTTTGGGTCACACCCAGCGATGCTCAGGGGTTACTCCTGGCTCTTTGCTCAGGAATTACTCCTGGCGGTGCTCAGGGGACCATATGGGATGCCAGGGATTGAACCCCGGTTGGCCACATGCAAGGCAAACCTCCCTACCCACTGTGCTATCGCTCCTGCCCCTAAGTAATTCTTTTTTTTTTTTTTTTTTTTTGCTTTTTTGGGTCACACCGGAAATGCTCAGGGGCTACTCCTGGCTCTGCACTCAGGAATTACTCCTGGCTCCGCTCGGGGGACCATATGGGATGCCGGGGATCGAACCCAGGCCGGCATGAGCCGGCCGCGTGCAAGGCAAACGCCCTACCCGCTGGGCTATCGCTCCGGCCCCCTAAGTAATTCTTATTAACACAGAAATCTCAGAAAAGTTCTAATTTGTCAGACTCCAGCAAGAGACACAAATAGAAAATGGGTATTATTTCCCTCCGACAAACTATTCCTTTCAGTAATGACACTATAAAATGTAAGCGGATCATTTAGGATACAACTGAATCCAAAGTTACCTTGTGTGACTCGCCAGCCTCTTACCTAATAGCGCCCAGCTGATAATCTGGTTAAGCACAGGGAGTCCTTCTTTCCTGCCCAAGCTTCTGTGGGTGCTATACACAACTCCCATCGAGAGCGCTGTGCTCAGGATCTGGAAACAGAAACAAGCAACCTGAGAGACACATTCACAGGAAAAGGAATACTTAGCAAAGTGCATGAACAATTGGCATCTGGCCAAAATGCCACTTAAATCCAACCAGCTCACCTTCCTGTAACCAGCTCGCATTGGGCTGAGTTAGAACTTTGGTACCAAGCGAAAGTCTTCCTTGATAAGCATGAAATGAGGTATCTCAGACTGTGTGATATATATCACCACGGTATTTCTACTTAGAATTATTCATGATTAACACTAAAGGCTTATTTCCTTTGGGGCGGGGTGGGGCGTGAAGAGGCTGGACCACACTTGTAGTACCTGGGATAGAAACCAGATCAGCCACGGGCAAGGCAAGCATCTTACACACCCCACTGTCCTCTGGCTCTCTGAAGGCTTCTTCAGTCATGAAAGGGCAAAGATTGGTTTAGTCTCTTCCATCTCCGGTCCTCACCCAGTCATATATACGTGTTCATTCAGGACACGTGTGTGGCCTACCTAGACCCGGGATTTTGACTGTAAGCAGTACACTATTGTCCAGGGAATGTACACAAATTAGTGTAGACTGGTCGAGCATGGCGCACAGCTGCTGGCCAGTTGACAGCAAGCCCTTTCTTAGGAGCATCAAACTGCTCATGTTCAGTTACACACAATGATCCCTTCGCATTACAGAGGTAGAGCTAAAACTTTACAACTAAAGCCCCTACGAGCCACACACTGAAAATACTTACAATCTGACTCTGAAAACTCTGCTGGGTCCAGAGAGAGAGTAAGTTGTAAGGCACTTGCCTTACATGCAGCGGAGCCAAGTTCATTCCTCAACACCCCATGGCCACACCACCCGAATGTGCCCGATCTTGTCTCATTCCTCAACACCCCATCTGGCCCACCGAGCCCCACCAGGAGTGGTCCTGAGCACAGGAATAAGCCTAAACACTGCAAGATGGATGTGACCTCCCAAACTGAAAAGAAGTGAAACTGTTGGATCTCCCGCTGACCCTGCTCCCAAGCCAGCTTGGAGATGCTATTTTGTTGATTATATATGTGGGGGATTCTCCTAAAGGCAAGAGCACTTCAAAGACATTGCCTAGAAACGGCAAAGGAAAGTGCCTTAAAGAGGTGCCATAATTGGCAATCATTGCATCCCTCCGCCCAGGAGGGATGGCGGGTTCTAGCCCTGACCCGCCACCCCAGCAGAGCCTCGCAACAAGCCAGACGACCCCCCCACTCCATGAGGGCCTCCATTTTCCACATCCAGACTTCCCTCTTGGCAGAACTCCACCCAGCAGACCAGCCTATCACAGCTTGGCTTGTGCAGCCCCAAGAGTGGTTCATCAATAAATGCTGGATTTAGAGATGACTACAAGAGTATGCTACCTGCACGGCAGAGCCTGGCAAGCTACCCGTGTCGTATTTGATATGCCAAATACCAGTAACAATTATAAACCTCATTCCCATAACCTGATGGAATGGTTTGAGGCTCTTTATGTTCCTGGAGCAAGCAGATGCCCTTGGGCTCTACTAGCATGAGACAGGACATATGGAGATGTTACTGGGGCCCGCTCGAGCAAATCGATGATGAACGGAAGACAGTGATACAGTGAGACAGTACACCTCTATGCCAGCAGTGTGGGCTGGCTCAGGTCTATTCTCTCCTTCGCCAGGAGGTTGTGTTAACTGAGTTACCTGCTACCTTTGGTCTCACCCATTGCAGTGCTGCCGTGGCTCATGACTCCCCAGGGACACTCACCATTCCTGTGCCTGTGTAAAACTCCTTTGTGCTGCACTCACTGCACTGGTCCCATCTATCACTGTCCCCTACTCTCTAGCGGGTCCTTTCCCTATATTAAGCTGGTCTGATCTGGAATAAAGGTTGTTGATTACTGTCTGGTAATTGGTCTGCAACCTGTTCCTCATCTATCAGCCGGGCAAAGTATGTCTACAGTCTGAACACACCTGAGGGAACCCCCAGCACCCCCAAGGCACCTTGATACGATGACTCAGACACAAACATTTTGCTGGACACTGACTATGCACTAGAGTGGGTTCACTGCCCTCTTAAGGAAAGGCCTAACAAACTACAGCTGTGAACAAGTAAACTCTTCTGGAGATCAGACAACCTCACCAAATCCTACAGATAAACTTTAGTCTCTATTTTCAGTGAATTAAAGAAAAAAAATGCAGTCAATAAAGTTATAATGTACCATCCCAAGGTCTTTTTACATTCTAATTCACAGTTCAGATTGTTAAAATGGGAAGATATGTGTTGTGGTATCAATAAAAAATAAGATAGAAAGAAGAGGCATCGATGCAAATTGTAAAATTTATGGGAAAGGAATTTCAAAACAGATTTACCTCAAACTCAGGAGTATTTCTAATCAAGTCCATACGAATTTTAACAAGCCATTTTCTCCCACAGAGTGAGATTCAGAAAAATCCCTTCTGTCAAAGTATTCATTATTAGAGATGAATTCTATCAGAGTTACTTGGGGATTAATTAAGTTAAAACCAGCTAGCATAAAACCTAAAAAGAAAGATATGTTCCAACGGCTTGACAGTTCCTTCATAAAATATTTCTTCTCCTTTTATATATTCTTTGTAGTTCTCCAAGAATAAATTGGCATCTTATAAATGTTGTATATTTGTATTTCAGTGTGTTCTTGGAAATACTACATTGCCTCAATTTTGTTCTAAGGAAATTTTTTAGAAGACTCATAAAATATCTGTTTTGTCATGATTTGAATTAATTTTTAAATTTTTTATGGTTTAAAAAAAAAACGGTTTTCATTCTTCCAGAAAAGTCATCACTTTACAGAATTTGATATTATACTATATAACTCCAATTCCATAACTCTATAAGATACGATCGAAACAACAGACTGGGGTTGTATTACTGAAAATCACACAGCTCCTATGCAGCATAACTGGGCTTGACTCCATTTTGAAATGTCAAGTACACAGGTATTTCCAGCAGACCAGAGCCCACAGCAAGGTGAGGCTGATTTTCTCTTAGGACATTCATCTGAATTCTGAATTGGGCTATTCGCTGCATAACCACACTCAGAGGCTGCGTTCCCTTTGAAGCCGAGCTTTCTCCTACCCTGGTGAGTAGAACAAGCATCTTGGTCCCGATGACGCCAACTTTCTCAGCATTTGTCAACACACACACACTACTGAAATCTCCTAAATCCCTGATCGCTTGGCACCTCTGGGCTCTCTTTTGTTATCTTTTTGCTATTTTATACCCTTTTGAAATGTATTTCCACATAATATTTCAAGCAGAGAACTCCGGGCAGAGTAAACGCAGAGCAGCTTAAGAACAACAGTGAAATACAACCATAAAAAGACATCAACGCCCCCACCCCAAGTTCCACCAGGAGTAAGCCCTGGGCACAACCAGCTGTGACCCAAAACAAAAACACATTTTGAGGGGGATAACATTAATATACTGTAGTGCTGAAAATCTTTCACTGACCTGTACAACATATAAAATCAGTAGTTGTTCATTTACAAAACCAAGTCTTCTTACGAGGCGATGTTACAACAAACGAGGAAATGAGAAGCACCAGCAAGCCCGCACCCCAATCTGTTTTAAAAATAGACGCACAATTTCAGATTATCTTAAGGTATTGACTGGACACACGCTCACATGAAGATTTTAGAGACTTCAGTCTACGGCAGAACCTCCCAGTGACTTTACTGAATTGAGGTGAAGTAGTATAACAGCTACACAAATGCAATATGGAAAAATTCTCAGTTGCAGATACCAAGGATGAGGATAACTGAAAATGCTCACAACGTTTTTAAGATTTTTATGCATACCAACTACTATAATACCTAGCATGAGTTGAGCCAAGTCATAGAAAAATATGAAATACAGCAAAACAAACATAGTATCCACCGCATGTATTTTCTGACAACAAGGAACAATTATAGTCCTCATTCCCATGACTTGATGGATTGGTTTGAGGCTCTTTATGTTCTTGGAGCAGGCAGATGCCCTGGGCTATCTCACACGTGACAGAACATATGGAGATGTTACTGGTGCCTGCTGAGTAATCGATGGTCTACGGGAAGTCAAGTGATCAAGTGAGCATTCATGCATTTAGAAAGAATCTACACGTAAAGGGATGGACATGATAATGTCTCAGGACCTGTATTCAAACCATAACACCCAAAAAGGAGAGAGGGGGAGGGGTACAGTGAGACCCTGGGGACATTGGGGACAATGGTGGTGGAAATGTACATTGGTGACCAGACGGGTACTGGAACATTATATAACTAAACTCCAGTCATGAACAACCTTGTAACTGTGTATCTCACTGTGATTCAATTAAAAAAATTTAAGGAGGTAGGAGGAGGAAAAGGGAGGAGAGAGGAAGTAGGAGGAGGAAGAGGGAGGAGAGGAAGTAGAGGAGGAAGAGGAGGAGGAGAGAGGAAGAGGAGGGGGAGGGGCAGCAGGAGGAGGAGGAGAAGGTGAAGACAAAGATGAGGGAAGAGAAAAGAGGAGGAGGAGGAGGAGAGGGAGGAAGAAGAGGAAGAGGAGAGGAGGAAAGGAAAAAAAGGAAAAAATATTTTAACTATTAGAAAACACACTTTTGGGGGCCGGAGCGATAGTCCAGCGGGTAGGGCGTTTGCCCTTGCACGCGGCCGGCCTGTGCCAGCCCGGGTTCGATCCCCGGCATCCCATATGGTCCCCGAGCACCGTCAGGAGTAATTCCTGAGTGCAGAGCCAGGAGAAACCCCTGAGCATTGCAGGGTGTGACCCAAAAAAAAGAAAACACACTTTTGTTTTTGAGTACTAGAGTATACGCGATATAGTTGTTACAAACAGGTTTGCTTTTTCCTTCAATTTTATCCATACATGTTTCACATATTTTCGTGTTTTTTTAAAAAAATTAATCAGGGGCCGGGCGATAGTCCAGCGGGTAGGGCATTTGCCTTGCACGCGGCTGGCCTGTGCCGGCCTGGGTTCGATCCCCGGCATCCCATATGGTCCCCCGAGCAACGCCAGGAGTAATTCCTGTGTGCAGAGCCAGGAGAAACCCCTGAGCATCACCGGGTGTGACCCCAAAAAAAAAATTAAATCAATGAGAGATACACAGTTGCAAAGCTTTCAATTTTGTGATTTTTAAAAGAAGGGAGATATCAGGAAAGACCAAATGAGAGTGAAAATTCCTCCATGCATGGGGTCAAAATAAAACTTTAAATATAGCGCCTGGGGAAATAAAATAAAACATTAATCACCAGAATTTTAAGTTAAGAAACACTGTAACTCTTATTAATACAAATTAATTTATCCTCTTTTAATATATTTGCTTGGTGCATTAATCCCAAATAGAATAAAGGAGTGGGAAATTTCTCACTGGTGAGATTTATCAATTCTCTCCTCTGACCCATGATAAAATCTGATGAACTCAATAGCGTTTGAACAGAACAGGCCAGGAGGAGGGAAAGAAGCTTCACAGACACAGCAGAAGAGCACAAAGAACAACGTTGTCACAACAAGCCAAAGCATCTTAGTCAAGCCGCCCAACGGCCTGTTGCCAGCTTATGACCACCACAAGGTGCTTTGACTTAATAAGTCAGTGCGGTAGAAAGTATGGACTTAACATTCAGTGCAATTAATTCGGGCTCTGATAATAAACCAGAATAATTCCTGATCCATTTTCTATGGGAATTCTCACAGAAATGAGATCAAATGTGTTAAAGTGAACACAAAAACTAAAGAATGTTCTTAAATTCTCTGTTAACATTTTTTAGTCCAGAAATACTTTGGTTTTTTTCTTTGTATGTGAATTCTTCTAGACTTTTACTGTATAAAAAGCAAAACCATTTGGCTCCATTAAAATTGGTTATCAGGGTGGGGTTATGGGGGGGGGGAGAAAGGCCCCGAAGCCCAGGAGAAAGCTCAATCGCGTGGAAACTGCAGGCTAGATTGCCTGTACCACAGGGCCCACCCTGAACACGCCGCTCCCCACAAAGGAAAAATACACCTTTAGCTAGGAAAGACTACATTAAATGCAAAAATAAATGACAAAGATGATTACAAGACTAGAGAATGAGAAGAAACACTAAATAACACAGTGGCCATGGAGACACACACAGAAAAAGATTGCTCATTAGTAATGCAACAGTAAATCTAAACACAAGGACGGCTAACTCTTTACACTCGGGGTATAGCGCAGCCCGAAGCAATCAGGACACGGCATCCAGAATGTTCTAAAAGACGCGCACGGGAAGTTGTCAAGGTACACAATGTTTCCTCCCGTGCATCTCTTCACGTCCAGATTACAACAGGGGAGAATTTCTTATTCTAAAGACATCTGATGCGTGGTCACACTCCGAGACAAAGATACTGATTTTACCTACTTGTGCAAGAGCACCTTCTTTATATGAAACCTTTCACTGACTTCCCAAAGACTCAACCTTTGCTAACATCCCACAAGACCTTTTGTTTTGCCTTTTATCATTTGGCTTGTGTGTGTGTGTCTGTGTGTGTCTGTGTGTGTGTGACTGTGTGGAGAGAGACAGAGAGAGACACAGAGAGAGACAGAGAGACAAAGGGAGACAGAGGGAGAGACAGAGAGAGACAGAGAGACAGAGACAGACAGCAAGACAAAGAGAACCCAGAAGCATCTTGGGAGGGTTTAAATAATGACTAATTATTTGGCCTTAGCACTTTAACTTCTACTTCATTCTCTTTGATTTTTCAACTCATGACTACAACTAGGCTCATATTTCACAGTATTGATGGGAAAACAGCTGTCTTAAAAAGGAAGTCAAAATATCATTCATACACTACAGAGACATTTGGGCTTCATCCTACGACCGGCATCATTGGGAACACGGCCAGGAGCAAAGAGAAGAAAGTCCAAGCCAGGGAGGTGCTCTAAAATAAAGAAAAGCTCTGTTAGGCACACGCGGTTACGCACAACTGTCCTCGGCGTATACACAACGCCACCGCGGACACAGCAAAGCTCTACTCGCGTCCCTTCCTCGGGAATGCCGCCCCTCCCGCTCTATGAGCAGGACCTGTGCCCAGCAGAGCATAGCCACATTTAACACTCCAAAGGGTCTAAAGATGAGGTTCTAGTTTAACAATATTGCGGATGACCGAAACGGAAACGATGAAGTATAAATATCGCCTGTTTATGCAGCGAATCCAACGGCTTCTGAGACCTCACTCTGAGTTTGTTTGCTTTGGTTTTGGGGTTCCACCTGGCTGTGCCCGGGGCTTACTCCCAACTCTTAAGTTCAGGGGTCACTCCTGGCAGTGTCAGGGGGTCCACATGTGGAGTCCAGGACCAGTGGCCTGCGTGTGGCCTGGCCACATGAAGGCAAGCCCTTTCTCTGCTGAACTCTCTCTGGCCAGTTTGTTAAACCACAGATCGATCGCAGCTATAACAAAGCTGGGCTGTCATTACAGTGAAATGACTGCTCCTAGGAGAAATATAAGCCCAAATATTTTGCAACTAGATTAAGACAAAAATAGTCAATACTGTTTACTGGAGAGTTTTCTTTTTATTTTTTTTTTCTGAGACAGACATGGCTGGCAGAGCTTGGGGGCTACTTCCAACTCTGTGCTTGGGGGTCATTCCACAGAGCGTGGGGAGACCACGCGCTGCCAGGGATCAGACCGTCTGCATACGAAGCCTGCATTGAGTCTGTGGAAATTTCTCTTCTCCTAATGGGAGAATTCTAGATATTCTCATAATGCGGAATGAAGAGACTTGTCTTTCTGCTTCCTTAATCAAAAGAATCTAAGCAGAAACAAGACTATAATTTCCTACGCAGAAGACACTCATCAGTCATTATGTTTAAAAATCATTTATCAGGATTATATACTTTCCCAGACAAGTACATGAGGTGGTCAGCTCAGGAGGGCACCCGGTTCCTCCCGCTGGACTCTGTATTTCAGCACATGGCCCGAAGGCCACTGTCCTACTGCTAAGGGCTGTTACACGGCTGCCCCATCATCCTGATGTAGGATCTAGAAAATCTTGGAGGTCTCATTAACTAGGACCACTGCATTAAGCATAGAGTGAATCACTGAAATCTCAAAGGTAGTCTCAGCCCTCAAGCAAGCGGCCTGGGGGCTGTATGGCAACACACATTCTTCCCTGTTCTTTAAACGTGAGTAATTCCTGGAGTTGCGCACACACGGAAACAGAGGCCGCTAATCTGTCCGGTGTCACCACTGACCACTTATACCTTTGCCCGAGTCCACAGCTGCGTGATGAATGGCCAGGCCGCAAGTGCAGTAAGTCCAGCAGTCAGCACATGGCGGTGGAAAAAACTGAGAACCTACAGCACAGTCCAAAGAAAAATGAAAAATGAGTCATTTAAGAGGAGTCAAATATATATGAAAGAGATTTGAACAATGTTTCAAAATGGCAAGTTACTTACTAATACTTCAATCCCCAGCGCAAAGACAAGCAGGGACCCAACAAAATGACTTGGCGGAAAGGTCAGCAGGGAAGAGAAAAGGTCTTTAATAACCTGGAACCTGTTAAACAAGGTTACATGGTAAAGGATTATACCCTTGGATTTAAAAAAAAATTAAGGCATAGCTGTAAAAGAATTAGGCAAAGCTCTCAGAGAATTTTCAGTTCATAGATTATTCAAAATATACAATTCTAGCTACTGTAACATATATGTGTAGACATAAGAGAGAGAGAAACCCAATTCCTCCCAAATAGAGTGGTAATGGTGTGTCAGATTTTTTCCATTATCTTTTACTATATTTAACACTTCCTGTTTTCAAAGGCTGCAAGGGGGATGTAAAACAATAAAAATATGCATCACATCACAACACAGGCCAAACATCCTCTGCTTCTGCCCTGGCGTCCCTGTTCTGCTTTCAGGGCTTAGTCTTCTCCCGGGGCCTGACCACTGCGATTTTAATGTCTAGCTCACAGCGCCGATAACAAACAAGTCGTGGTCAGACCGAGCTGCCTGTGTGGGGCCTCTGCGCGACGCTCACCTAAAGGCTGTACCGCGGAGGCTTTCTCGGACTCCATTTTAGGGGCCACGGAGGTAGTTCAAAGGGTCCATGCACACGGCCACATGCAGGAAGCCTGCATTCCATCCCAGAACCGTGGGGACCCCCCCCCCCCACGCTGAGCACACTGACTACTGAGCACACAGAGTGTGGCTCAAACACACACACACACATACACACACACGCAAAAAGCTGTAGTTTTAAAGGCCAGACAGGCGGAGGAGGCCCTGCTGGAGCTCCCCTAACCTAATTTCTGTTTACTAGATAGAGTCGGCACGATGCCACTGATCTTAATGCCTAGAGAAGAGGGGCCGAGGGCACGGGCAGATAACGTGCACACTTCCATGGGGGGCAGGAGACACGCTGGAATCCGAGTAAGGGTGAAAGCGGAAGCTGCTCCTGGGCACCGCCGCAGTGATACTACTTTACTCCAGATTACGGAAGAGACTCAGCAGAGAACAAGGCTTGGATGATAAACATCCAGGATGAGAAACAATGAAATCGGCAGGGATGGGACACTTATGCCATAAAGGCAGAGGGAACCGGAAGTGTAAGGGCAGTCTAAGTCTTTAAGGGCTCACTGTGCTACAGGAAGCTAATTCATTTCAAACATATACATATACTCATATATACATATACACATATATACATATACACATATATACATATATATTTACTGTTTGTCTTCAATTTAAAATATTGAGGTATAACTAATAAAAAATTGTAAGATATTTAAGCAGCCGATCACGGTGATTTGTGATACAACACATTGTAAGTGCATCCCTCTACGTGATTAAACATATATTTAAGAGTCGATAAAGTACGGTACAAGACAGCGAGATGTTACTTACTCTGTGAGGACTTTGTACCAGATCGGTAGTGGCAACCAACAATACACGTAGTAAGTCCAGGGACGGGACTGAATCAGCAGGAAAACTGTCACAAAAAAGGCCAAGAACGGCAAACCCACACGGCAGGAGAAGTCTTGGTTTCTGAAAATCAAACGAAACACTGAAATATATGCAGACTCATGAGAATCAGTACTTTCAGAAAGTATTTTATCAGGGGAATAGAATATATTGCTTTCTAGGGTTCAGCAATCTACAAACTGCATTCAAAACAAGCTGGCATTGGAAAAGCATAATGCAGAAGAATAAACTAAATAAGCCCTAACCTTTGCAAGTGGGTGACTCTCCATTTAAAAGTGATTCGTTTCCTAAAGTTTGGTGGCCAAAAACTTATTTGCAATTGTGCTGTATTTCTCCTCAGTAGTGATTTATATTGACTGAGTTCATGAATTTAGATTGACCAGTTATAAGTAACTACATATATAGTTATTTATCTCACTAGTGCCTGTTTATCCAGAAGATACGATGGGATGTAATTGTCGCTGCAAACAAGGCTTCTACCTATTCAGCCCAGCTAAACAGGCACCGGCTTCCGCTCCATGCCCAGCCACTGTCCGTTCACTCAGTGCAGCATCTTGGCGTCCCACCCACTCCCCACCGCTCAGGGAACTCTCTGTGTGAGTCATCCGCGAGGGCCTCCATGGAGCTGCAAGCTCCCGGCTGGGAGGAACGACACCAGGAAGGGCAGAGACGTCAAGGCCGGGCAAAGCAGCAGTTCCGAACTGCTGAGAGTGAGAACAGCAGAGGGGCTCTCGCACTTGTCCCCAGATGTGAAAACCAAAGGGGAGTAAGGTGAATTAAGAGTGAGCGTTCAGGAAGAAAAGCAAGAGAGCGCCACCCTTTTAGGATCCCCTCTCTCTGGTATGAAAACGACAGCACAGAGGAAGAAAGAAACAGGGATAAGCGGAGCGGGACAGCCGGAGGAAGGTGAAGTGAAGGCGGCCTTGAGAGCTGGGGCGCCTCACACCAGACTTCTGGGCCGGCTCCTGTCATTTGCTCACTTATACGACCGAAATAAAATCTTTTCTGAGATAGTGTCATCTATAAAACGGGACGAATAATCCCATACCTGTTTATCAAGGCTGGAGAGACTTGCTAAATGCTATGCAGAACTCTTAACAAAATGGCCAGAATACTGTTACAGCTTAATAACCAGTGGCTGTATTCCCCTTTGTGCTGAGCCTCCTCTAGTACTCTGTGTTAGCCCCAGAAGCCCGCAGAAACCTATCCAGGACTCACAGTGGACACAGCCAAAGAAAGGACCCAAGACGACAGTCAAGCCCGTGTCCACAGGTCTCCAAGGCTGAAGGCAGTCAAGCAGGAATTCATTGTAAATTAAGGCGGCCTGGGGGCGGGAGGGTAGGGGTACATTGGTGGTGGAAATGGGGCACTGGTGGAGGGATGGGTGCTGGAATACTGTATTACCAAGAACCAATTATGAACACCTTTGTAATTGTATGTTTCACGGTGGTATAATAAAAAAATTTTAAAAATAAAGAGTGGAGGACTGGTTTTACGTCACTTTCAGAATAGTAAAACAATGTTCAGGGGAGTCCTAATGAAGCTGGAGAACAGCCCAATGGCTGGGCATATGCTCTGCACGTGAAAGGCCCAGGCTCAATCCCTGGTACTGAGTATAATCACCCAAGTGCCATCAGGAACAACTCTGAGCACAGAGCTGAGAGTAACATCACTGTATCACTGTCTTCCCGTTTATCTTCGATTTGCTTGAGCGGGCACCAGTAACATCTCCATATGACCTGTCTCATGCAAGTAGAGCCCAAGGGAACCTGCTTGCTCCAGGAACATAAGGAGCCTCAAACCATTCCATCAGGTCATGGGAATGAGGTCTATAATTGTTACTGGTATTTGGCATATCAAATACGACACGGGTAGCTTTACCATCAGGAACAACTCTGAGCACAGAGCTGAGAGTAACATCAAAAACATCAAATCACTGCCAAAACAAAACAAAAAATCAACTCAGGGAATTTTCTAGAGTTAGCATAATAAGGCAGAATTATCTAATTGTTTAATACATACAGTAGGCATTTTTAAAGGACTTGTATTTTTTTTTGCTTTTGGGTCACACCCGCAATGCTCAGGGGTTTCTCCTGGCTCTGCACTCAGGAATCACTCCTGGCGGTGCTCGGGGACCATATGGGATGCCGGGATTGAACCCGGGCTGGCACAGGCCGGCCGTGCAAGGCAAATGCCCTACCCACCCTATTGCTCTGGCCCCAGGACATGTATTTTTAAGAAACTAAAAACAAAGAAGTTGATTCAGCCACAATAAAAAAACAGAAAGAATACGAAGAAACAAGAGTTGGGGACACTTTCTACTTCATCATGATTTTGCTTACAACACACCCAAATTACCACATGCTGTGGGTACTGTGGTTACTCCTTTATCTGACAAACCTTTTAAACATGCAGCAGCAGGTGCCGGCCTTCAGAGGGTTAAGGCAGATGCATAGAAGCAGAAACATAGAGATGACTTAAGGGGCTAATGATGGGAGATTTATCTAGGTAACAACAAAGGAAAGCATGTGGAAAAATAAGGATGTCTTGTTCTGAAGCAGAAGATATCAGAGCTGGCGAGGGCAAAGGAAAAAACACATCATATACAAGCTGAATGCAGAGCTCAGTTACGAGGAGCCACAGCAAGTTACATTTAGAGAGAAGAGAGTATTCACTGAAGACCGCCTGTAACGCAACGGTTAAGAAACCTCCTCTAGCCAAGATGGGGTGCACCATCAGGTACAAGTACCAGAAACTCTGTGGTCAGACCAAAAATTTAATTCCAATGCTGCAACTCCCCTTACTGATCAATTTGACTAAACCACTTTGCTTGTTGAATGCCGCTTCCTAATAATATGGGCGGCTTCTAAGTCTCGGAGACCATGGCTGCTCCTCCAGCCTCCGTTAGCACACAGCCCGCTTGCGGCTTCCCAACCGGCCTATCCCACTTGCCCTTTACAGTTTTCCTTTGGCAATAACTTCCTCTGCGAACCTCATCACCATTTCAGCTGCAAGAATCCCATTCCAATAAGTGCCCAGGAAATTCGAATTTCCTAAAAGCTCTCCATCTCTACCTTCAGTTAATGCTCCATGACCGGAAGTCTCTCCTCAGAACTTCCTTTACCAGATTATACACTTTTGGTGCAGAGGAATCAGAACGCTTGTTTCTTCGGAAGCCAAATAATTTAACTTCCTTTTTATTTTTATGGCTTATATATTATATTGATTAATTTATTTTCTGGCTTTTGGGGTCACACCTGGCAATGCTCAGGAGTTACCCCCGGCTCTACACTCTGGAATTACTCCTGGCGGTGCACAGGGGGACCAAATGGGATGCCGGGGATCAAACCCGGGTCAGCTGTGTGCAAGGCAAATGACTTTCCTGCTGTACTATCGCCTCCAGCCCCTCAACTTACTTTTAATGACCTCAATTGTAATGGTCAGCTTATGTGTCAATTTGACTAGGTTATAGTTCCTAGTTATTCTATCAACACTAATCTAGGTGCTGCTGTTAAAGTATTTTGTAGATGTGATTAAAAACTCCAGGTAATCAGTAGGGGTATTCGAGGGCCCCAGCCCCTCATTGGGGCCAACCAATGAGGTGACCCTGACGGGCCCTAGAAAGGCAGAAATCTGCCATCACTGGCACTCAACCCACTCATCACCCCGCCCCTTGAAAAAGGAAACAAGAAGGAAGGAAGGAAGGAAGGAAGGAAGGAAGGAAGGAAGGAAGGAAGGAAGGAAGGCAGGCAGGAAGGCAGGCAGGCAGGCAGGCAGGAAGGAAGGAAGGAAGGAAGGAAGGAAGGAAGGAAGGAAGGAAGGAAGGAAGGAAGGCAGGCAGGAAGGAAGGAAGGAAGGAAGGAAGGAAGGAAGGAAGGAAGGAAGGAAGGAAGGAAGGAAGGAAGGAAGGAAGAAAGAAAAGAAGGAAGGGAGGGAGGGAGGGAGGGAGGGAGGAGGAGGAAGGAAGGAAGGAAGGATGTAAGGAAGGAAGGAAGGACGGAAGGAAGGAAGGAAGGAGGGAGGGAGGGAAGGGGAGGGAGGGAGGGAAGGAGGGAGGGGAGGGAGGGAGGGAAGGAGGGAGGGAAGAAAAAGGAGGAAGGAAGGAAGAAGGGAGGGAGGGAGGAAAAGGAGGGAAAGAGGGAAGGAGGGAGGGATGAAGGGAGGGAGGGAAGGAAGGATGGAAGGAAGGAAGAAAGGAAGGAAGGAAGGAGGGAAGGAGGGAAGGAGGGAGGGAGGGAAGGAAGGAAGGAAGGAGGGAAGGAGGGAAGGAGGGAGAGAGGGAGGAAAGGAGGGAAAGGGAAGGAGGGAGGGAGGAAGGGAGGGAAGGAGGGAAGAAGGGAAGGAGGGAAGGAAGAAAGGAAGGAAAGAAGAAAAGGAAGGAAGGAAGGAAGGGAAGGAAGGAGGGAGGGAAGGAGGGAGGGAAGGAGGGAGGGACGGAGGGAAGGAAGGAAGGCAGGAGGGGAGAGAGGGAGGGAAGGAAGGAAGGAAGGAAGAAGGAGGGAGGGAGGGAAGGAAGGAAGGAAGGAAGGAAGGGAGGGAGGGAGGGAGGGAGGGAGGGAGGGAGGGAGGGAGGAAGGAAGGAAGGAAGGAAGGAAGGAAGGAAGGGAAGGAAGGGAGGGAGGAAGGAAGGAAACACTAAATCTTTTATTACAGACACCTTCCTTACTCAATTTTTTGCAGGGGGTTTACCTCTAACAACCTTTCAATAAAGCAAAATTCTGTAAGCTGGCTTGTAGGCCCTTGATGACTTCACCCTAATCTACATCAACAGTATCCTTTGAGTACTTTGAATAAACTTTTCACTGTGTACCCACACGGCAGAGCCGGGCAAGCTACCCATGTTGTATTTGATATGCCAGATACCAGTAACAATTATAGACCTCATTCCCATGACCTGATGGAATGGTTTGAGGCTCTTTATGTTCCTGGAGCAAGCAGGTGCCCTTGGGCTCTACCAGCATGAGACAGGACATATGGAGATGTTACTGGTGCCCGCTCGAGCAAATCGACGATGAACGGGAAGACAGTGACAGTGGCATTTTGAGGAAAGCATATTGTAGAAAGAGTGTGGATTTACGTGTAAGAAAATATTATTCCTGTGACTTAACACTGTTGTGTTAAGAAAGAAAATGATAATTTTAACTGAATAATGCTCATAAAGTACCCACGATAATTCTGGAATAGTAGAGCTCAAGAAAATATTGCTTGTTATTCCAGAAAATAATATATTTTCCCAACTTGCTACTGTTTGTGCCATTCATTTTTGGCTTAATTCTCACCAGCTTCCCATGAACTGACTGCTAAATCTCTACTAAGGCTTATGTGTGACATCACCCTAGAGTGCTCCCTTTAAGATGAGTCTCTGACATCAGAACCAGACAACAAACACATTTTAAAGCTGTGAGGCATTAAACATGCTGCTGGCTGTGCCGTATAGTACAATGAGCTTTATCTCATCAGCAAAAGGTGCAGCGCTACCTTCTGCCTTCTTTAGGGCTAAGCTACTGGAGGGCAGAATGTGAATTTTCTATTTCTTACAGAACCTATGAAGCTCCTAACATACTGTACTTTCAATTACTAGAGTAGCCACTAAAACCTATCATGTTATCACATATGCTGATGGCAGAGCCATCCAAAGACATGTCCCTTTCTCAGTAACCCAAACGTCAAGATGCATGCGAAAGGGAGAAACAGTCCAGAAAGAAAGGAAAGTGGGTTCAGGGCCTGCCCCCTGCGCGGAGATCTGGTTTATCTGCAGCACCTCACACTGTCCCGAACCCTGACAAGAGTGATCCCAGAGCACAAAGCCAGGAGTAAGTCCTGAGCGTTGCCAGGACTATTTCCCCACGCTACGCCCCTTACCTCATAAACACACACACACACACACACACATACACACACAATGCACGCAATGCACACACTGCACGCACACACATGCACACACGCACACACACACGCACGCACATGCACACAGCCAGCAGCACTTGGCAAAAGACTGCTCTCCGTTCAAATCTCATCCTTTGCATATCTGAGCTGTAAGGGGACCTTTAAAAGTTCCTCAAAACCCCTCAGATTTATCTACCCCTTTGTAAACATAAATTACAATGCTTAGTTTCACACTGTTCTGAGTTGAAAACTGCAAAATAAATTTCAAGTACCCAGAAGAATGCCTATAAATATCCATTACTGAAACACTATTCTTTCTGTCTCCTACCATGTAAAATTATTCAAATTATGAAAATTACTTGGAGAAGTTATTTAAGATGCATTAAAGAGCTATAAAATATTGGAATGAGCATGACTGTTCTTCCTTTCATTACAGAAAATAAAGTATAAATTTGTAAAAGTTACCACTGGAAATGTTTGCAAACTATTCTTCTTAGTAATATACCATCCAGAAAGATTGCGTTTTAGAAGATTCAGATATAGTAATAATCATTAGAGAGGATGAAGTAAAGGAAGTAAAGTGCCATAATCTCTCTGGTAAATGACTGCAATCGATGTAAAAGACTAAAAGTGTTTTAACGCAATAAAACAATATATGGACTATCATATTTTCTCAGCTATATGAAGCATTATTGTGGAGAGTTTTATTTCATTCATTTAAAGGCAGTAAACTAGAGGATAGACAGAAAGGTCTGGAAGCTGAATTCTGGAACGTGGAGACTTGGGGCTAGAGAGATTGGTCAGTGCGCGGAGCACCTGGTGCGCGCACCCGGCCTCTGAGGAGACACACACGCACAGAGCCAGGAGCAGCCCCTCAGACCACTGACAATGCCCCCAAGGGTTTTTTCTTCAAAAAGTTGAAAGGTTAAGACTAGTTCTAGAGGGGCAGAAGTGACGGTGCGGCTGGCAGAGCATTTGCTTGGCATGCAGTGGACCCAGGTTTGATCCCCAGCATCCCATGTTGTCCTTTGAGCACTGCCAGGAGTAGACCCTAAGCACCGCTGGGTGTGACCCAAAAAAAAAAAGAAAAAGAATAGTTCTAGAATGAACAGTTTGAAATGATTTCTGTTTCATCACTTTCCTGCTCCTATACTTGGGTTTTTTTTTTTTTTTTTTTGCTTTTTTGAGTCGTCACACCAGGTGACGCTCAGGGGTTCCTCCTGGCTCTGCACTCAG
Source organism: Cryptotis parvus (assembly GCA_021461705.1). Lineage (NCBI taxonomy): Eukaryota > Metazoa > Chordata > Mammalia > Eulipotyphla > Soricidae > Cryptotis > Cryptotis parvus. The sequence goes on from JAJIBD010011346.1 coordinate 27,525, forward strand.
GAATTACTCCTGGCGGTGCTCAGGGGACCATATGGGATGCCGGGATCGAACCTTGGCCAGCACAGGCCGGCTGTGTGCAAGGAAAATGCCCTACCTGTTGGGCTATCGCCCGGCCCCTCCTATACTTGTTTTGAAGTAGCTTTCTGCACTATAATAATATGGACTACTTGAGCTAAATATCACTTGTATCGCTTGTTCATCAATTTGCTCGAGAGGGCCCCAGTAACATCTCCATACGTCCTGTCTCATGCTAGTGTAGCCCAAGGGCATCTGCTCGTTCCAGGACCATAAAGAGCCTCAAACCATTCCATCAGGTCACGGGAATGAGGTCTATAATTGAACTAAATAATTATGAAAAAATATAAAATTAACACCAACAGAGAATATAAATTATACAGCCATCATTATAGACCTCTTAAGTTTCTGAATCATTAGTATACAATTTTTTTTCCATCTAAATAAAGAGATAAGTGGGTCAGTAAAGACATAATACAATAAATTTGCAGCGCCTGAACTACTAGAGCTAATGGGATGCAGTGTATTTCCTTGTCTTAGTAACTGTACAGGTCTCCTGAATCTTCATATGTTCGGAACTTACCTGGACTTCTTTCTTGACTCCTCTGGCAAGGCTGGAATGAGACTTGATGGTCAACAAAGAAGCGTAGGAGGTCCAGCCCACAAAACCAAGAACGACGTTGATGACCAAAAACAATCTGTCGTAAGTGTGATAATAGGACAATCCTTTCAATGCGAGATCCATCAGCTCTGTGCAAATGGAGACCTACAGAGAGAGAAACATAGAACCTGCCACTTGGAAAGCATGCGCAAACCTAGCAAAGGAAGGGGAATTCTTAAATGACAAAGCGTGGAGGGTGAATCAAAAACAGACCTTAGCACGGCGAGGAAATAACAAATGGCCAGAAACGACAGAGAGAGTCGGTCCTTAGTAGGAAGCACACTGCTGGGGAAGGACTGCTGGGGAAGGACAGCATGGGGTGGACTCCGAGACCAGGGTGGACACTAAACGGCTTATGCATAAAATCCTACCATTCACCGTTTTATACTTCATGGTGACTAAATTCAAATGCAATTAACTGAAAACCAGAGATTACATTTTTATACCTGGAGAAATGGCTCAGGAGTGGAGCACAGGCTTACATGCTACAGGCCCTAGCCCAACCCCTGGCACGGCACAGTCCCTAAGCAATTCCAGGAGTGGGCCTGAGCAAGGGCTGGAACTGCCCGTGAGGACCCCTCAGTGTGGCCCCCCACACCACCACTGTATGCATCTCACACACACACACACACACACACACACACACACACAGAGTTGCACAAGAATCTTCTTGAAAGTGCAAGAAAAACTGTTGAATAAAATGAACTTCTTAAGCTTTGTAAGAAAGGTAACTTTCAATGTAAACTATCATATGTACAGTGATTTAAATTAATTTTGGGACAATTATCTTCAGAGGACATGTGAAAGAAACAAAAGCTCTCCAATAAAATAGAGGTCCAAATAATGAAGGCGTCCACACTGAAGTAATGTCCACCCTCTTATATATCCAGAATCAGCTCTAAATATTATTTTGAAAGCTTTTCTTTTCATTTTAGCAATTTTTTTCTTTGTTGTACTAGGAATAAAACCGAAGCATTATTTAAGTGAGTGCTCTCCTCCTGAGCCACGCCCCAGCCTAGGAGTTAAATACCTTAGAGAGGAATTGGTGGACATTTTGAAAACATAACAAAACAGGCATGGCAAATGTAGGTAATATTTAAGTATTTTAAAGGCCAAAACTCTTTCTTCCCTATTTGTAAATTACATGAACATCCAATGAACACAAAAGTAATGAAAACCAGAGTGGGTTTTGAAAAACTGAAGCTTCAATATTAATCACTGGACTCTGATGAAATGTCGATCATTCCAAATGTACATATATATCTTCTTTTACAATAGGAAGCCAAGTAGAGGAGCTTGAGGAGCTTCTCTTCATTACAGAAAGTGCAACAGTGCATATCAAATGCTGATGTCAAAGTGTCCATGGCTGTGACAGCCACGCCGAGTCCCGTTTCCCGAGGTCCAGGTCACCTCCCGGGACCGTCCCTCCCCACTCCCCAAACGGTGAGCAGCAGTTTGGGGACAGCGGCCGCCAGCGCGTCTTACTTACTGCTTCATCAAACTTCTTCTGCTTGATACTGAATTTTGCTCTTGCTAAAAGGTTGAACTGCTTCGAGTCAGAAAGCAACCTATAAAACAGATTTTAAAGGTTTCCTTATTTTCCTGTTTTTAGGTTGAGAAAAAAAACAGAAGGTGCAAGTTGAGAAAATAAATAAAAAGGAACCTTAACTAGTTATCAGAACGCTTCTAAGAAAGTTTATGGTTAAGGTTGACTTTCTTTACTCAGAATTTCAATCCCAAACTGTATCTTCAGAAGTCATCTAATATCACTTCACTTGTATCACTTGTCCTCCCGTTGTTTATTGATTTGCTTGAATGGGCACGAGTAACATCTCCATACTTCCTGTCACATGCTAGTGTAGCCCAAGGGCAACTGCTCACTCAAGGAACACAAAGAGCCTCAAACCATTCAAAGAGCCTCAAACGATCTAATATGCCCTTTTCAATGTGCAACCCACAATGTGTAAGAGAAGGAAAAGAGAGAGAGGGAGAGAGAAAAGAGATAAAGAACCTGCCATTTAGGCAGGCTATGGGTGGGGGAGGGAACTGGGGACACTGGTGGTGGGAAATGGGCACTGGTGGAGGCGGGTGCTGGAACACTGTGTGACCGAAACCTCCAAACATGAACAACGTTGTAACTGTATATCTCACAGTGGTATAATAAAATGTTTAATAAAAAAAAAAAGTAATACCCTGACACAGAAACTCTGGTCCTCCCAGCATGACAAGGGAATAGCACACGCAGATGAGCCCACACAGACCCACCACATGCTCATGGTATTCAGGTGGATCCACCGGGCAATGCGGGCCCTGTGCCAGGCAGACCCAGTGGGCATCAGGGACCCTGTGCCAGCTAGGGCGGAGAAGCTTCACTTCTTTTTTTGCTTTTTGGGTCACACCCAGTGATGCTCTGGAGTTACTCCTGGCTCTTTGCTCAGGAATTACTCCTGGCAGTGCTCAGGGGACCATACGGGAGGCCGCAGATCGAACCCAGTCAGCTGCATGCAAGGCAAATGCCCTACCTGTTGTGCTATCGCTCCGGCCAGACCCTAACCAACAGAGTCTGAACTCATTTGCCATTTTTTCAAACTGTGCCACATACCATATGGGGTTTCTCTAGCATAAATTTCTCTTTCCATGAATTTCCTGTCTTTATCTTACACTCCTAAAAGAGGTACCACTGATACTCTATAATCTGCATGCATGTGCGTGTGTGCATACGTGTGCATATGTATGTGTCCAATCACTGTGTTCCTTCTACTTGGCTCTAGCAGTCTTGGAGAAAAAACAACAACAGCTTGCAGGAAGTAAAAGCCTGGGGCGGGGTTAGGGTACTCAGGAGTCGCAGGGGGCACTCCCAGCAATTCCAGGTACACGGTGCTGTTGAGGGCCAAGGCTCAAACCCTAGGTGCCAGGGATCACATGGGCCACCCCAGTACTACGCAGAGGCCTCTAAGGCCACCCTTGGCAATGCTCAGGGCTCAGGGATGCACCTAAAGGTACTCAGTGGGTGTTACGAGGGTCAAAATGGGGCCAACGCATGTAAGGCCAGCACCTTAACCCTGTCTGTCTCTCTAGTCCCAAGTGAAGAGTTAAGCCACGTTATAAACTGGAGAAGGGGGACGGTATCCACAGACTTTACAGAAACAAAGACTGGGCCTGTGGGTGCACATTATCTGAAATTTTACACACAATTTCAGAAAGGCTGTGAACCCCAGAAGCTCACCTATAAACACCTGAGAGCTCTAGAGAACCCCAATTAAGAACCTGCTGTAACTCCAAGGACTCCCAGATCTTTCAGCTCAAAGGAACCCAACTACTATTTCAGTCTGTCTGAAAATCACTCACACTTGGAATCACCAAGAACTGGAGGGGGGAAAAGTACTAGGAAGCCAAACACATTAAAGAAAAACAAGTAACAACGCGGCAATGACTTCATCCACAATCATCAGGGCTGCGAGCGCCTGCCCCGCAGGCTGGAAACGGACCTGGGAGGAGCTGGTACTGTGAGATGAGCCCACAGCGCTCACACAGACACCCGTGATTCACCCCCAGTACCCCATACATCCCTCCAAGAGTAAGCCTTGAGCACGGCTGGATGTGGCCCAAAAAATGTAATCTGAGGGTCAAAGGCTACAGGGAGACTTAGAAGGCTATTACCTAAGTCAATTTCACCAATACCTTTGAAATCACTCCCTCGCTCTGATCCACTCAGAAACTGATCCAAGCACCTTATGTGAGCGCCATCAGTTCTGTGTTTCCTGAACCACCGGTGGCCTTCCCTGCACTACTCCCCTCTAGCCCAATCAGACGCTGAGCTACTAAGCGGCTACCCTCATCATTCCTCACCTATCTTGTAGTCACAGTTGAGCTGTTCATGAAGACACTCCCCTCTCTTTTTCCAAAATCAAGCAACCATCATCCTTTATGATCTACTCCGTATCTCAACTCAGACTATCAGTACTTTAGCATGCTCTAATGATCAATTTACTTCTCCTCTATTAAGTTTTAACTTCCAGGTGGACCATTAATTATTTCCATTAATATCTATAATAATACTCAGCAAAGCGCTTGGCATTATAAAATTAATCAATAAATCTCAATTGATTAAAAAGGTACCAAAATGCCGCACTCCTTTAAAAAAGAAGAAAAGAGAAAATAATAGACTTTGTCATTTGTAAAGCATTTAATGATTTGCTAAATTACACAGAAAGATAAAAGGAAGCTTGTCTAGAACTAAATTGCTTAAGCTAATTTAATACACGTTTGCAAGCGAAGCCTGAGAAAAGAAACTGAATTACTTTTATTATATGATTAGTACATTACATTATGTATACATGAAACAGTGTACAGAGTACTTTGGTAGGGAAACCAGTTTCAGGCTAATTTATCATTTTTTCAGAATGGACTATTTATAAACTTAGAGAAATATTAAAAGTTTATAATATGCCTAAAGATCATTAGAATGTTTTATACAAGCCTCTCTATAACATTGTAACATTAAGATGCTCATAAATTTATCCCTTAAAATAGTTAAGTGTGTGTGCGCATGTGTATATATATATATATACATATATATATATAGAGAGAGAGAGAGAGACAGAGAGTAAGTATCATATTTGATATGCCAAGAACCAGTGACAATTATAAATTATAGACCTCATTCCCATGACCTGAAGGAATGGTTTGAGGCTCTTCATGTTCCTGGAGCAAGCAGATGCCCTTGGCCTACACTAGAATGTGACAGGACGAATGGAGATGTTACTGGTGCCCACTCGAGCAAATCCATGAGCAACGGGAAGACAAGTGATACAAATGACACAAGTGACAGTTAAGTATATATATTATATATCACTTGATCACTTGACATCCCGTTATTTGAGCGGGAGCCAGTAACATTTCCATTTGACTCTCTATCACGTGCCAATGTAGCCCAATGGTATCTGGTTGCTTCAGGAATACGAAGAGCCTCAAACTGTTCATTCAGGGTCTTGATGAAGAAGTCTGACCATCTTGTAGGTGGGCGGCTGTTGGAGGACAGGTTTAGCTAACCTGGGAGCTTTGTTGTTTTGCCCACTCCCAGCTTAATCTTATTTAAGCCAAGGTTCATTCTAATGAGACCTCTCTTCTATGTAAACACTGCTAGAGGGTGTGGCACCTACAGAAGTCACCTTGACTGAATAACTTCTGACTTATACATCTACTAAGACTTCTATGTTTTCTAGATTGGGCACAGCTCCTCTTTATACCCACTGCACCCAGCGTGGGACAGTTAGAATTTAGCTGGTAGGAGACTACCACCCTGGCTACGTTGAGACTATAGGAAGACTATAGGAAGGATCATACTAGTTTGCTCTAAGCAGGCGAGTGTGACCCTTTCAGTACACGAGAACAAGATACTCAAAATCACCCTGGTGCAATAATAATAAGAAGGACCTTGTGGGTACCATCTAGATTACATGAAGCTCATGAAGTTAAGATGTATTACTTTATACCAGTTCTCTCTCTCTCTCTCTCCAGTGTTTTACATAAGAGATAATCTTGGTAGAAAGGATTAGACTTTGGCATAACCTTTGTTTATACCTGCAATAGGGTGTGGCACTACACTCTGTTTAGAGTTCTTTGTTGACATGCCCCTCCCGATTGGATTACTTTGGTGTATATAAGGGGCTCACTTGAGGCCGCTTCACTTTTGCCTTTTGGGCCTTTTGCTTTTGGCTTTTTGCTCTTTGGCCCTTTGCTCCTTCTTCTGGGTAGGACTCAGCTTGGGTGAGATCCTCTCTCTTTGGTGGGAGACTTAGGCTCTTTCGTATGGTCTAAGTTCAGACCAGAGCTAGTTTGTTCATTGTATTGGATTGCTGTGGAAGAGCTTTTGTACTATTAAAAGGCTTTTTTGGAACTGCACCGGACTCATGAGTTTTCATCTGTTCTCCCAGTGTCCTCGGAGGTAGAAGAGAACCTCTGTCCTGACACTGTCGGGGACCCTCGCGGCGGCCTTCCCGATAGGCGGCCACGTGATCTTTTGACATCCCCTGGGATCCAGTTGGTAATGGCTCTATTCCAGCGGTCATCTCCAAATCGCATGACATGTCCAGCCCACCTAATTTTCGATGCCTTGGCAAACAAGACATCCCTGACTCTGGAACAGCGACAGAGGTCGGGGCTCCAGATTCCTTCTTTCACTTGAGTGAGGTGTGATATTCTAAGCATAGCTCTTTCGATTCCTCTTTGGGAGACCCGAATAGCATTCACATCCTGCTTTCGTAGGGCCCAGGTCTCTGAGGCATATGTTAATGCAGGGAGAATGGTTGAGTTGAAGAGATGTGCCCAGAGCCAGAGGTTCTTTGTCTTTTTAGCTATTTCTTCGATGCTTTTAAAGGCATTCCATGCTGCTCTCTTCCTCCTGCGCAGCTCAGGTTTTAGGTCGTTCATCATGTTGACTTCTCGACCTAGGTACATATTCAGAGATGTTTGTTCCATTGAGAGTGAATGGGGCCTGTGGAACTAGTTCATTTTTCATGAACATAGTTTTGTTGAGATTCAGTTGTAGAATCTTTCCACATTCTCGGTTGAAGTCAGCCAGCATTTGTGCCGCTTGGCTAATGTTTGATATTATTAGAACGATGTCATCAACGAAGTGGAGGTGGTGTAGTTGCCCGACCGTCTATCTTCACTCCCATTCCTTCCCATTCTAATTGTTGCATGATGTTCTCAAGGGTGGCGCTGAAGAGTTTTGGTGAAATGGTATCACCTTGTCAAACCCCCTCTTTTTACATCAATGATCACTTCTTTGTAGAATGGTGAGATCCTGCTGTTGAATCCATAATACAGCTCACGAAGGATCTTGATTTATTGGGTTTGAATGTCCTGTTTGGCTAGGGCTTCAATGACTGCTTCAGTCTCCACAGAATTTAAGCATATATATATATATATATATATATATATATATATATATATATATATATAGTTATATTTATATATAGTTATATATAGTATATATAAGTATGGAGTATGGAGATGTTACTGGTGCCCACTGGAGCAAATTGATGATCAACAGGAAGACAAGTGATACAAGTGATACAAGTGATAAGTGTATATATATAAGTATATATAGTTATATATACAGTTATAGTTATATATAGTATATATATATAGTTAATATATATAGTTAAGTTTTAATTTTCACAAGTTTAAAAAGAGTGCAACACACTTTGATTTGTTCTCCAGTTATATTAAGATTAAAAGCACACACCCAACACAGGCTACACCTAGCAGAACTCTAATCGCACTTAGGAAAATACTGTACCAATACCCATGTGCTATGAACACCTGGTTCTTTGTTAGGATAACTACATTGGGATAGCAAGGTTTCAGGTAAAAAAAGACATCTGTGTGCAAAGAGTGGGGACCTGGGAAAGACATAAGTCAAAGTCTTAGCTAAGCTACCCCCATACGGGCATCCATTTGGTCGGATGACATGGCCCGAAGGCACCTTAAGCTGACTCCAGTCGCCCCTGCAGGAACACAGCCAAGGCCCACACAGAGGCAACCTTCCCGCCTCACTTAACCCCCTGCCCCGCTGGCTCCCTGGGTCTTCCCTTAGCAAAGCCCAGCTGCAGGTCTCAACTGGACATTTCATCCTGGGGCAGAATCCCCAAAGTAGTGCACACCCAAACCCTAACAAAAACATGTTATTTTAGACTCCCCCAAAGTGGATCACTGTATTTATTTGGGGTGGGTTTTTTGTTGTTGGTATGCAATTTTAATTTTTACTAACAAAAACATTGTCAATTATACTACGACAGGGCCAGAGTAATAGTAAAGTAGGTAGGGTGTCTACCTTGCACACGGCTGACCGGGGTTCAATCCCCAACATCCCATTGGGTTCCCTGAGAACATCCCATTGGGTTCTCCGCACCCTGAGAACCATCAGGAGTAACCCCTGAGCATCACCAGTTGTGACCCCCCAAAAAAAAATTATATAGATATATAACAATATATCTAACAAATTATCACAAGACTTCATCTATTTATGCTGTGAAGCCTTCCACCAATGTATAGAAATTTAAAGAATGATTATTTTATATAAATCAACACATTTTTCTATATTCAAAAACTAACTATTGATGCAGAGCTATCTAGAAAGACTTCACTGTAAATAATTTCTACAAAATTTTATCACAGAATGTCATTTTCTAGAATGGAACAAATTTATTCACCAGAGACCAAAAAAACTAGAGAAGGCTAAAAAATTTATTATAATGAAATGCTAAGGTAATAAGTTTAGAGCTGAGATGTTTCAGGTGAATAGTTTGAAGACTTTTTAAGCCTCAATTCTACCATTCATCAGAAGCTCACTGTATGAAATGGAAAGCAGAGAAACAGTATGACCATTTCTTATACATTATTCTCCAGCCTTGCCCAATATTCTTGCTTGAAGGATTTCACCTAACTCTATAGTTTCCATTATAGTATCTACACCATTTCTGAAACTCACTTAGAATCTAAGTCTTGCTTCTGAACTCCAGGCTCACACTTCCAACTTTTGAGGACAATCATGGGATGTTATTCTACAGTTTTTCAAACTCAACATATTCACACTTGAGCCAACCATCCTCCAGCTACAGTCTGGGAATTATATGACTGACTATCCAAGCCACTCTCGAGAAATTTCACAACTTCAATTCTCCCTTCCCCACCTTATTCCAGGCCTTTGCCCAGAACTTAATGGTTTCGTTTCCCAAGAACTTAACTCTCTCTCTTCTTTCCACCCCTACCTTCCTAGCCCCAGGGAACCATTTCTGTAGGCCACTGGCAGATAAGCCTCAGCCTCCTAGGTGGTGGCCTCTGCTTCAGACTGCCTGACACTCCATCCCAGCTCTATCTCCCAATTCTATCATTAAGACCAAGTTCAGCTTTGCTTCAGTGTCTTCATACGGTATTTGAGATAACGATGGCAGTGTCGGAAGAATTTAAAAGCGAACAGATGTGACTTGCGTACACAGAGCTAGTAATAAGTGTGAACAGGTAGCAGGGAGAAGGACAGTAATAATGCAAGACCTCACCACTGTCTTAAATCTCTATATGACCTTAAATTTTTTTTTGATTGAGATTCTGCAGTTTACAAGACTGTTAATGATGGTTTCTCATGTGTCTAAGTCCAACGCCACACCTGTCGCCATGTACCACCTGTCCCCAAAAGGTGCTGTGGGCCTTTTCACTGGTCCTCTGGCCTCCAGTTTTTCCTCTTTCTGTACACAATAGGTGTCTTGTTTTTCATGAGTTATCTATAAATCACTGTTTGAGATAAGCTTTTCCCAAAGATTTGAAAAGGTTACTGAAAGCATTCCCAGTGAGATCAAGCACAGGCAAAGCTGTTCACTGTCTTCATATCTGAGCAGCGGGTGGGTGGCAGGGATTTGGGCCGGTGCTTATTCAGGGCTTACTCCGGGCTCTGTACTCAGGTATCACTCCTGGCAGGGACAAGGGGACTCTGTGTGGTGCCGGGAATAGAATACAGGTCAGCAACATGCAAGGCAAGTGCCTTACCTGCTGTACATCTCTCTGGCCCTGCCTCTTTTAGCCAATACTATATGAGAAGTCCTTGCAACATCAGTCAGGCAAGATAAAGAATATGGACTTTTACACTTGGAGAAATCCATATTCTCTCTTAAACTATGTATTTCTTTCTCTCCTCTCAATTTCTCTAAGTAAATTTCTTGAAATCAAAACTATTTTGGCTTTAAAAATAATAATAAACAAATCAGAGGGATCTAAACTGGAAAAATAAAGTCAAACTATTACTACTTGAAGATGACATGATACTATATATACAAGAACATAAAAAGTCTACTAAAAGACCCCTAGAAACAATAAACAGATAAGAAAAATAGACGGCTACAAAGTCAACACTGACCCATTCCTATATGCAAATAACAGAAGAGAAAAAGATCAGTGTATACTCCATTCAAAAGTGTCCAAAACAACAAGTACCCAGGAGTCAACTGAACAAAAGATGTGAGAGATTTATACTTAGAAAACTGTAAGTCACTTAAGAAAAGAAACAGATGACCTTACAAAATGGAAAAAATACTGCTTTGGGATTGGAAGAACAAATATGGTCAAAATGACTATCCTGTCTCAATTGGTACATAGACTCAGCACAATCATCATCCAAATTCAGATGACATTCTTCAAGAAGTTAAAGTTTATATGGACTTTCATAAAAACACTCAGAATACCAAAGCCATACAGAGAAATGAGAAATTTGGAGAAATCTCATTACCTAACGTGAAACTGTTAGTGATCTAAACATTATGGTACCAGTACCATATAAGTGGTTTAGGATCAAGTACCCAAAGCTCTATGGTCAATTAATTTTTAACGAAGGGAACATGGCACAGAAGAAACTCATTAAGATCAAGACAACAACGAAGGCTCCTCCCCACCAGGTGCGTTCCTGTGGCGGGCAGCCCCCCAAGGCACCCCTTTCCAGCATAAAGGGCTGGAACTTTGAAAAAAGGGGACCAAGCCACACCCAGCCTCCTTGGATCGCCCTCCTGACGCCATCCACCCCAACGCCCAACAGCTCCCCGCTCTCCCCACCAGGTGCCTTCCCGCGGTGGGCAGCCCCCCGAGGCACCCCTTTCCAGAACAAAGGGCTGGAACTTTGAGAAGGGGACCAAGCCACACCCAGCTTTTTCGGATCTTCCACTGGACTACCTCCCACCCCAACCCCCTGACTCCAGAACCATCCAGCGACACTCCAAAATTCAAAACCGTGCGGACTTACTTCAGGTAGAAGTAATATCTATCTACCTGAGATACTACTGAGCATTTGCCCCTACATTCTTTGCTATACATTACTAACTGCAAAAGTGATTCCTGCACCTACTAACTCTATTTACTAGACACCCCAAACACACATTTTCAACCTACGATAGCCATTATGGTAAAGCAACGCAGAATTCCTTCAAGCTCTACGATTGAAGTCACTAATACAGATGAGTCAAGCAATAACGATGAGCTATATAACCTCTCTTAAAAGGAATTTCGGAAGGAACTGTTAAAAGATTCACAAGGAACTCTAAGAAAAAATGGAATACAAAGTCAATAAAATACAAGAGGACATGAGAGCAGAATTGAGTAAATTTCAGACCAAAGTACAAGCAGAAATGACAGATATTAAAAATGAGGTAAGTGAACTGAAAAACACAGGGGAAGGCCTCCAAAGCAGAGTAACAGCTACTGAAGAAAGAATTAGTGATCTCGAAGACAAGGTTCAGAGATTCTGTAGACAACACCAGAGATGGAGCAAAGACTCACAATCAACAAACAGACTAACAGAGAAAATTGGGATGAAGCCAAAAGGAACAATATATGCATCATTGGGGTCCCAGAAGGGCAAGAAGAAAACCCTGATAAAGAAGAAACTATCAAAGCCATCATCGCTGAGAAGTTCCCTGAACTGAAGAAAAGCATGCTCCCAGATACAGGAGACCTGTATGATACCAACTAAAAAGAAACCCCAATAAGAATACACCAAGACACATCCTTATTAAAATGACAAAACGATAGACAGAGATAGAATACTGAAAGCAGCAAGATCAAAGAAGGAAATCACATACAAAGGGGCACCCCTGAGATTTACAGCAGACTTCTCAGATGAAACACTCCAAGCCTGAAAACAATGGTGGGATATTGTGAAAAGACTCAATGAACTGCAGGCTTTACCAAGAATTCTTTACCCAGCTAGACTTACTTTCAGATATGAAGGAAAGATACACAACTTCACAGATAAACAACAACTCAGGAAATTCATAGACTCAAAACCAACTTTAAAAGAAGGATTGATGCGCATGTTGTTCCTTTTGGCTTCATCCCAATTTTCTCTGGTAGTCTGTTCGTTGATTGTGAGTCTTTTCTCCATCTTTTTGGTGTTGTCTACAGAATCTCTGACCCTCATCTTCGAGATCACTAAATCTTTCTTCAGTAGCTGTTACTCTGCTTTGGAGGCCTTCCCCTGTGTTTTTCAGTTCACTTACCTCATTTTTAATATCTGTCATTTCTGCTTGTACTTTGGTCTGAAATTTACTCAATTCTGCTCTCATGTCCTCTTTGTATTTTATTGACTTTGTATTCCATTGTTTCTTTGAATTCCTGGTGAATCTTTAACAGTTCCTTCCAAAATTCCTTTTAAGAGAGGTTATATAGCTCATCGTTATTGCTTGACTCATCTGTATTAGTGACTTCAATCATAGAGCTTGAAGGAATTCTGCGTTGCTTTTACCATAATGGCTATCGAGGTTGAAAATGTGTGTTTGGGGGTGTCTAGTAAATAGAGTTAGTAGGTGCCTGAATTACTTTGAAGTTAGGGATGTATAGCAAAAGAATTTAGGGGCAAATGCTCAGTAGTATCTCAGGTAGATAGATATTACTTCTACCTGAAGTAAGTCCGCACGGTTTTGAATTTTGGAGTGTCGCTGGGTGGTTCTGGAGTCAGGGGTCAGGGGGGAGGTAGTCCAGTGGAAGATCCGAAAAAGCTGGGTGTGGCTTTCAAAACTACAAGACACTGCTTCAAGAAATAAAAAGAGGACACGAGGAAATGGAAACACATTCCCTGCTCATGATGGGGAGAATTAACATTGTCAAGATGGTAATACTCCCTAGAGCTTTGTACAGATTCAATGCGGTTCCTATAAGGATACCCATGACATTCTTTAAAGAAATTGACCAAACACTCCTGAAATTTGTATGGAATAATAAACCCCCACGGATAGCTAAAGCAATCCTTGGGAAAAAGAAGATGGGAGGCATCACCTTTCCCAACCTCAAACTGTACTACAAAGCAGCAGTAATTAAAACAGCATGGTACTGGAATAAAAAAAGACCTGTGGACCTATGGAATAGAGTTGAGTATCCTGACACCCACCCTCAAAGACATGATCAATTAATCTTTGATAAAGGTGCAAAGAGTCCAAACTGGAGTAAGGGAAAGCCTCTTCAACAAGTGGTGCTGGGAAAACTGAACATGTAGAAAAATGAATTTGGACCTGTGTCTAACACCTTGCACAAAAATCAGATCAAAATGGATTAAAGATTTCAATATCAGACCTGATTCCATAAAGTACATTGAAGAAAATATAGGAAAACCCTCCACGACATTGAAGCTAAAGACATCTTCAAAGGTGAAACACCATTAACAAAGCAACTAGAAGAAAAGATAAACATATGGGACTACATGAAACTAAAGAGCTTCTGCACCTCAAAAGAAACAGTGACTAAGATACAAAGGCAGTCCACAGAATGGGAAAGAATATTCACCCAATACCCATCTGATAAGGGGTTAATATCCAGGATATATCAGGCACTGGTACAGCTATATAAGAAGAAAACAGCCAACCCCATAACAAATGGGGAGAAGAGATGAACAGAAACTTTGACAAGGAAGAAATTCGAATGGCCAAAAGGCATATGAAAAAATGCTCATCATCACTAATCATCAGAGAGATGCAAATCAAAACAACAATGAGATATCACCTCACACAACAGAGACTGGCCCATATTCAAAAGAGCAAGAACAACAAGTGCTGGCGTGGGAGGTGGGGGGGAATTGGGGACATTGGTGGTGGGAAATGGGCACTGGTGGAGGGCGGGTGCTGGAACACTATGTGACCAAAACCTCCAAACATGAACAACGTTGTAATTGTATATCTCACGGAGGTATAATAAAATGTTTAATTAAAAAAAAAAAACAACGAATCCCTGTAAAAATAGGGAGAGGAAATGAACAGATACTTCTCTGAAGAAGACAGATGAGTGGCCAACAGGCACATGAAAAGGTGCACATCGTCACTTATCAGGAATTCCAAATCAAATGACAATGGATATCATGTTATAGCAGAGAGAATGACACATATCAAAACTAAGGGGAACTACCTGTGTTGTCATGGATAGTTCTCCCCTATGCTGAAGGAAATGTCACAGGCACCCTTATAGAAAACAGTATGGTGATTTACCAGAACAATAAGAATAGATCTGCCAGCCACATGACCCAGCAACTCCATTCCCTGGCATCTACCCCCACAACACTAACACATTCATTCACATACGTAGCCACTGTTCATTCATTTTGCTGCACTCAGCACAACAGCGTGGATATGGAATCAACCAAGGTGTCGATTCCAGATAGGAGTGGATAATAGGTGTGCAATATAATCACAATGGAATACTATGCAGCTGCAAGGAACCATGCAATTTGCTGCAACTTGGATGGAATTGGAGATCAGTTAAGCAAAGTCAGAAGCCAGACAAATGCCAGATAACCTCACTTATCTGCGACACAGGGTATGCAGGCTGTCAAAGGGGGAAACACAAGATTACCTTGGACGGTGGATTACAGAGTTGAGGGAGAGGGAAGGAAAGAAGCTGAAGGAGGCAAACAAAAGGCAGATGTAGGAGCTTAACAGGGGCCAGGAGCAGAGCCTTGGACACTGACGGCGTAGAGGTGTAGTTGATCTGTATGCCTGAACCACAAAGGAACAAAATGGAAAGCAAGAGAGTCAAACAGCAACATGATTAATGTTTCGTTTGGTTGGTCTGTGGTGTGTGATACTGAGCTCAGGACTTGATTGGTTGGTCTGTGGTGTGCGATTGTTGTTGATTGGTTGGTCTGTGGTGTGTGATACTGAGCTCAGGACTTGACAATCCGACATGTGCTTTACCACGTCCCTGGCCCTTCCTGTGTGGGTCCAACCCCCTCCTCGGCCTCTTCCTCCTCCCTTTTGTCTCTTCTCCTCCTCCTCTTCTTTTTGTCGTTGTGTTGGGGTCACACTTGGTGATGCCCAGGACTTACTGGCTCTGTGCTCAAGAGTCTTTCCCTGGTGGGCTACGGGCACCATATGAGGGTTCGAGCCTGGGTCAGCCACGTGCAAGCCAAGCACCCTGCAAGCTGCACTACACTCTGTCCCTTCCTTTCGCTCTACTTCCTATATGACAGTCCATCATGCAGATACTGAATAACTTTCTGAATATGTAGCTTTGGGCATTTAACTTACTTCACATACTCAAGCTGCAAAAGCACACATATCTGTGGAAGGTGAAGAGAAGGGTGATGATGAAACTAGCATTAAAAATACAAATGAGAGGAGGAGAAGAAGGGGAGGAGGGGGGGGAGGAGGAGAAGAGGAGGAGGGGAGGAAGGGGGGGGGGAGGAGGGAGGAGAAGGGGAGGAGGGGAGGAGGGGGAAGAGGAGGGGAGGAGGGGGAGGAGGGGAGGGAGGAGGAGGAGAGGAGGAGGCAGGAAGGGGGGGTGGGGAATCTGGGGGACACTGGTGGAGGGAAGAGTGCTGGAACACGGAATCCTGAACAGCTTTGTAACTGTGTATCTCCACGATGGTATAACAAAGTTTAAGACTAAATAGTAAATAAATAAAAACCCACATTTAGCTGAGAGGTGCGCTAACTCCCTCCATGCTACACAGTGGGTTCATGTTTAGGATAAGAACGTTGTATACAATTTATGTATTTAAAACTTTTCAAATTACCAAACAGAAAGTAATTAATCACATGAAAACACATTAACAAGCCCCTAGGGAAGGAGAGTCCAGCTTCACCTGCGTGAGGTCCTGGATTGGCTCCTTTGCGTCCCCACCCCGTCGCCCTCAACAATCATCTTAACACAGGTAAGAATCCTTATTCAGTTTCTAAATCTTGGCTTAAAAGACTTAACTTATAAATTAGTCTCAAAAAGTATTTAAGTAGCAAAAGCATTTTATATAAGCCCTATAGAGATTTCCCTGAATTTTAAAATAGCACCATGGAAATCACTCTAGATAATTAATTAAAAAAAGATCACTGTATCTCATAAGACATGGGGGGAGTGCTAAATTTACAGTCTGAGATCATGAAAAATATGATTCTCCTTTTCCTAAGAGATACTTGTGAACATTATAGCAAATGGAAGAATCTTCAAGACGGTAAGATGTGCAGTAAAAGAGCTTAACCAAAGAAAGGAGGATGAGAAGGAGGAATTCCTAAGAGCTAGAAACATCATCAAAACGACAAGGGTACTTTAGGACCCAAACAGGGAGCGCCAGGACAGGTGGGGGCCATCAGACCCTCCCACCGCAGGAACCTCTGCGGTCCTCAGAGCATACCCCAGCTCACGGCGTCCCGGGACTGCGCGCAGATGGGGCAGACAGAGATAAAGGGAAGAGAGGAGGGAAAAGGTCAAGAGTTATGGCAGGTCAGTGTAAGGAGAGTCCCGGATTCTGCATTGCCAAGGCGCCTTTAATAAAATGTTTAAATTTTTCACTGACTTCCATAGGCTCTATTATTCTAGACTAGTCTATTTCATTATCTCACCAGGGTCTACCTCCTCCTCGGCTATAATACACATTCATAGATTTAATACGAGAAAAAAGCATGAGGCAAGAGATTTAAATCTCTTCCCTTTGGCTTTAAAGTAAGGCCTCGCAGAGAAAGGTTCTTGGCGCGTGCATGAAACGCTGCTTCTCCTGCAGGGCTCCCCACTCACTGTGAAACTCACGTCCAAACGCTTCGTTTTTCCTGCCAGTCCCCTGCCCGGCTTCCTCTCCAACCAAACCCTAAATTTCTTCCCGAGTCTACTCCCAGGAGCCAACAGCTCATACTGTCCTCCAACGTCCCACTGGAACACTTGCTAACTCGAAACTGGTCGTGGTGAGAGTATGTAAAGACAGTGCCACGAAGGAAACTGGTCCCCAAAAGTGTCCCCAGCTCAGAGAACAGACGGTGCCTCTCACCGGGTCACGCTTTTCCTGCTTCGGGCCCTACATCTGTCTGACTGCCACAGCCCTTCTTCATAGCCCGCTGGACCCAAACACACAGGCGTCCCAAGTTACTGAGAGCAGCCGCTGAGTTGCTGCCGTGTAGCAGGTGCTGGCGTCTGAAGACCTGCACCCCAGCAACACCAGCTACTAAGGCCCCAGCCCGCACTGTTCTCCATAGCATCGCCCACCTTCTTTACTTCCAGGGATCTGAGTCTTCCATCGGTGGCTACCGCGTAGCCAATAAAACAGTCGTTCACTAACTTCTTGTCAGGCAAAACTATTTATCACACAGCACGGCAGTGCTTGTACCTTCCTTATCCCCACTAAATTCTGACTCCCACCACGACGGATACCTAGTCCGATGCTCCAACACCCAGAACAGTGCCTGGCTGCGAGAAGGAAAACAATAAACACTGGTTCCCGCCCCACCCCGCGTTTTTTTTCAACCCGCCAGACGACCAAGACCCTCAGACAGAGGCAGAGCCCACCCTCCCCGCCCAGCTGCTCATAAGGCACCGGGAGGCAGGGGGCCGCCCTGGCCCCACCCGCAGAGCCCCACACGCCAGACCACCCCCCCACCCAGCCCCGCCACCCCCGACCCCTCTCGACACAACCCCACCCAGCAGACCAGACTACACAGCCCGGACACGACAGCCACCCCGCAGCAGTTTTTTCAACCGCCCAGTATGTTGAACCAGAGACCCAGACAGGAGCAGAGCGCCCGCCTCCTGGCCCGCTGCCTGAGGGCCTGGGGACAGGCGGGCAGCCCGCCGCCACCTGGCAGAGCCCCTCCACAAGCCAGACCCCCCCCTCCCCACTCCAGGGCCCGCCACCACACCCCGACTTCCCCCTCCCCACACCCCACCCAGCAGACCAGACTACACAGCCCAGCCGGGCTAGCGCAGCGCGCTCTCATAAAGTTTATTAGAGGGACACACAGAGCCACCCGCACGGCAAGACGGCGCGCTCGTTGTATTTGAAGCCAAAACAAAATAGGCACCCATGACCCAGGGAGGCCAGTCCGAGCGCGGCCTGGGCTACAGCAGAGACAGGACAAGGAGAAACGGGCCCGCCTGCAAGAGAAAGGGAAGAAGGAAGGATAGTGAAGTTCATGAATGAAACATTTGAGGTCATTTTTCTGCAATGCTAAAATGATGATAAATATGAACAATTATCCCCTACTGAGGGTTGGACTGTCCCTTTCACCCATGGGTGGGGAACCGTAGAGGCGAAAGAAATGCTTAATCCCTGGCACCTATGAATGAAATCTCATTTTGAAATAGTCTCCGCACAAATAAGTAAATTAAAATGAGCTCAGTTCAGAGATATACTAGAGATGGGAATACCCCGAATCTGAAACCGCTGTTTCAAAAGGAGATTTAGAGACAGCTGTACAGGAAAGAATGGTGTAGTGACAGGCACAGAGATCAGTGATGAAGCCACAGGCAAGAAACACCCGAAGCAAGAGCAGAGTCCCTGAGGCTAGGCAGAAGCCGTTAAAGCAAACCTTGATGACAACTTGATTTGGGGAATAAATTTCGCTACAAGTTATAGTAGTATTTGATGCCAGTGTTACTAAACTGATAGCCCTTGAGATACCTGCTCACAGTTGGGCTGCCCAAAAGGAAAAGCCAAAGATTTCCCCAGCAAAGATTGCTGGTTTTTCCTTAATCCGTGTGTAGCTACAGATCTAAATAAATAAGCGTTACATGAGGTCACACCCGGCCTCGTGCACGGAAGGCCGAGCTCAGCCCGCTGCCTGTCTCTGAACTGAAAACTTAAGGTTTCCCCAGAATATGCCGCTGCATGGGGAGTTCAGGGAAAGGGGAAAAGAGAAAGGAATATTAAGTGTGGACATTTCTTTGCTGTGACTGGCTATATTCCTCCCCCCCACCCCCAAGTTATCTCAACACCTTATCATGGGGCCGGAGAGATGACCCAGGCAGCTGGGACACAGGGGGTTGTTTTGGCAGGATGCCTGGACTGACCCCACCTGAGCACTACCATGAGCACTGGCCCTCCCAAATGCCCCCTCTGAGCACTGTCCAATGTGTGGCGCAAAAAAAAAAAATGGGGGGAGAGAGAGAGAGAGAGAGAGAGAGAGAGAGAGAGAGAGAGAGAGAGAGAGAGAGAGAGAGAGAGAAGTGCTTGCTATAGAGGCAGGCTGGAGGAGGGGGAGAGAATTTGGGGCCACTGGTGATGGGAATAGGGCATTGGTGGAGGGGTGGGTGCTGGAACACTGTATGACTGAAACGCAATCGTAAACATTTTTGTTATTGTATATTGCACGGTGGTATAACAAAAAATTTTAAAAAAAGAAAAAGAACTTCATCATAATTATCCAGGAAGAACTAGTGCTCAGAGGACAAAAATCTCCTTAGAATGTTGCCCTTTTAAAACACCGGCTATGCTGCATTTTAGCATGATACCAATATCCAAGGCCAGACAAAACATGGGTCAGGTCTTATCAGTGGATAGAACCTACTGCAAATGTGTGGGAGTCCGAGGTTAGGTAATACAGAGAAAGGAGTAGTGTACTGATAATTATTGTAAATGATAATACCAGCGTAGAACTGAGCATTGAAAGTAAGCAAAAGGATATACATGTTCACCTCTAAATGTATGTATTATAAGCCACAATATGTAAGAGAAGAAAGAGAGAGAGAGAGAGAGAGAGAGAGAGAGAGAAGTGAAAATTGTCTGCCACAGACACAGACTAGGGAGGGGGAATCAGGGGACACTGGTGGTGGGAAATGGGCACTGGTGGAGGGATGGGTGCTGGAACACTGTATGACCGAAACCCAAATATGAACATCTTTGTAATTGTATACACAATTTTTACACAGTGGTATAATAAAAGTATTTTTTAAAAACACTGTCTATTCTTATTTTACAATATTTCATCCACATTTATACGCATTTTAGTCCCCTGCTGATATACAATTCATGCCCTTTTTAGAATATCTATTAGAAAGAGAAATAGTTCATAAAGATCAAGACTGAGAAAGCAAGATAAAAACTATGTGTAGAATAATTTGCATTCCTGTAGACTAATCAATAATACAGATGATTATTTTTATGGCGTAATTGAGTAAATCCAACATTTTCCTATGTATGTATGGATAAAGTTACTCTCAAAGATTTTTTTTTTTGGAGCGGCAAGTCACATTTCTTGTAAATAATTGGTAGGTCAGGAAGTAGGAGCAGAAAGATACCTTAAAGCTCATATTTAAATTTGATCCAAGGGAGAAACTGCAAACAATAGAAGCCTAAAGGAAATGAATATATTAAAAGGAACCACAATGTTTTCCCATTTTTAATAGAAAATATATCAAATAGTATGTTAAAATTTAAGCCTCCTGAAGTCACACAGATATTTAAGTAAACATTTTTGCTTCTTTGGGGATGGTACAATCGCTATTTTTCATTTTGAGTATTTTCTAAAATATCTCCTTGTGACATTCCTCATATTTCCCCATTCCATAGAATTTTTCCCTTAGTTTCCCCTTATTTTTCCCTTATATTTTCTGTAATGGGTTTTGGCTGGGCGGCGTCAGAACCTACTCCTGGCTCACTGCTCAGGGGCCTAGGCGGTGCCAGGCATTAAACCCAGGCTCCTGCAAGCAAGGCATTTGTGCCATCCGTTTGAATAATGTGTTCCTAATTTCTACTTCTGTTACTGATTTTCTTATTTCTCTTGGGCCTCTAAAATTCCAAATACATGGTCTCATTCGTGAGGACCTTTGACAACAGGCAAACCCTTCCGACATTTCCTAGTCATGTAGCACCCCCTGCTGGTCATTGCCTATCATTACCAGCACTGTCCCTGGAGCTTTTGTTTCTTAAGCAGTTTCCATGTGTTAAAATGGATATCCCGGGGCTTCTGCCATGTCCTAGAGATCTTTAAACAACAACACTTATAGGGTAAAGCCTAGGAAGAGACTCCTCTGGCCTGTGTGCTCCCCTGAACACGCAGTTCACTAAACACACAGTCTGTCTCTATTTCTTTCCGCACTCATTTCCATTGTGGGAGAAGCCCGCGTTCTCACTTGAACACATTTCCTCTCTTTCTCTCCTCTCACATCTTTCCGGCATTCTTAAGTCTCATTCAACAAAATTACTATGCTTCCTTTAAAAAATAAAGTACAAAATATAACAGAAAATTCAATAACCAGACGGACTCAGGAGGCACTTTTACAAGTTCAAGATATACTACAAAATATTAGCATTCTTCTTTGTCCTATCTGTGAAGCCATGTTACTTCATGAATGTAGGGATTATTTCATCATGATAGAATTATTCATGCTATAAAACACTGAGAATGGGAAATGGTAAATGCATACAAGATAACGATTAAAATTTAATTTAGCTCTTTTCCTCCTTGCAAGATGGCGGATGAAAGTCCGAAAACCCAGCTGCTGAGGAAAAAATGAGGACCCGAGATTACTGGTGTGGATGGCAGCGTTCCGGTAACTGTCACTCCGAGGCTAGAAAGCCAAAGAAGGGGACGCTGAAGGGCCCACTGCAGCCAGGACCCGTCCTGTTAAGCGGCTGCTGCCGGCCCGTCTGCTCTGCACTCCAGACAGACAAGAGGAAGTGGTTGATTGAAAATAAAAATCCAAGATTGAAAAAAATAAAGGAAAAAAAGGAAGATGTTCTTGTCACGGTCACTAAGTCACGGTGCCAGCATGGTTAAGCTGCACAAGATGTCCAGGCACTACCCTCCTGGGAACCTCTAGGTGTGGCCCCAAAAACCAAAACTTACAGTAAACTAACTCTTGAGCCAGGCCATCAGGTCCCTGCTAGCTACAGGCTACTAACTCGGGAAATTAACTAAGCGCCTAGTACCCTCACGCCATTATCTGTAAAATAGAGAAAATAGTATTTATTGGGCTGAGTCGTGTACTTACACAAGTGAAGCACTTGCAACAATGCTTTGTGAAAGCAGGTGCCAGTGTTACATACTGTGGAGGCGAAAAGGAATCATTTAACCTGTCAGCGTCCATACTGCAAACCACAATGCCCCAAAGGAAAGAGAAGAGAGAGAGAGAGAGAGAGAGAGAGAGAGAGAGAGAGAGAGAGAGAGAGAGAGAGAGAGAGAAGAAAAGTGCCTGCCAGAGAGGCAGGCAGGGGTGGTGTGGGAGGGAACGTGGGGACATTGGTGGTGGGAGATGTGCACTGGTTAAAGGGCGGGTGTTGGAACATTGTATGACTGAAAACCAATCACGAACAACAACTCTGTAACTGTGTACCTCACTGTGATGCAATTAAAACATATTTATATATTTTATCATTTATGGACACTATACACTTTTGTCATTTTTTTGAGTGATCATTAGATCACTTTCATTGCACTGTATAATTCTTTACAAACTCTATTGGTTACATCTCTTGTCCAGCACTTACTTTGCTGGTTATGATTTATTGAATAAATGTGTTTGATTCAACAGATCTAAGCAAACTGTACATTTTCCCCATAACTACTACTTCTGAGTTAAGGCCTAATCTTTTATTTACTTTTAGATGTTTAATTCTTTTTTTTTTTTTGCTTTTTTGGGTCACACCCGGCAATGCTCAGGGGTTTCTCCTGTCTCTGCACTCAGGAATCACTCCTGGCAGTGCTCAGGGGACCATATGGGATGCCGGGATCGAACCCGGGCCGGCATGGGCCGGCCACGTGCAAGGCAAACACCCTACCCGCTGGGCTATCGCTCCGGCCCTAGATGTTTAATTCTTTAAGCAATGTGCCATTTAGTTTTGCAAGTGAAGGTAGGGGTCTAGTTCTTTCTTTTCAAATGCGTTAAATATAACTTTCCCTCCACTTATTTGGAGTGTCATATTTGGTCATAAAAACCAAATCCAAATAGCTGTCAGCTTATGCACTCCCTAATCGACCTCACAAACCTCTATGCGTAGTCTGGACTAACATGCTATTTGCTGTCACTGCAATGGCTTTAGCTGTGTTAGCAGCCAACAGAGCAGTGGTGGGAAAGGTCTGGCCTGCGGCCTACATACAACATACGCCCTCGAAACCCGGGGTGTGGCCCTCGTCCATGACGGGACAGACACGAGCGCTTCGCCTCACTGCCACAGCTCAGCTCTGCACTGCAGAACCCACGAATGATGATATAAATACCCAAGCGGCCCTTGGAAGGAAAACACAGATGGGATGCGCAACAAAACAGATGGGCTGTGCCTCCTGTTCCTTCTCCTCGACACCAGCTAAGATAGTCTCCTCCTTTTTTTCACGAGGGGTTTCCGAAAAGGAACCTAGGAGATCAGGGGACCACTCCAGGTTCTGCCCCGCTGCTCAGGTCTCACTGCTCAGTGCTCTGCTCACATGCTGTGGTGCTAGGGGCCACCCAGGAGCACACCCAGTGGTGCGTGGGGAATCACGCAGTTGTGGGGACGACCCTCAGGCCAAGTGTAGGCAAAGCACGCACACCACCCTGTGGATTCCCCCTGGCCAGTTACTCGACACTGGAGAATGCATGCTTCCACACAGATTTTTTTCATTTACTTTTTTTGGGGTCACACCCAGCAATGCTCAAGGGTTACTCCTGGATCTGCACTCAGGAATTACTCCTGGCGGTGCTCGGGGACCATATGGGATGCCGGGGATGGAACCTGGGTTGGCCGCATGCAAGGTAAATGCTCTCCCGCTGTGCTATGGCTCTGGCCCTCCACACGGATTTTTAAATCATCTTTACAAGTATATCGAACATCATTATAACATTTCTTTTCTTTCTTTTTCTTTTTTTTTTTTTTTGGGTCACACCCAGCAATGCTCAGGGGTTACTCCTGGCTCTGCACTCAGGTATTACTCCTTACGGTGCTCAGGGGACCATATGGGATGCTGGGGATCGAACCTGGGTTGGCGCGTGTAAGGCAAACACCCTACCCACTGGACTATCACTCCGGCCGCAACATTTATTAATTTCTACCTTCCATTATGTCCTTATGCACCATTTTAGAGATTTTTCCACAGATCAAGGCCGGCAACGGACACCTGCCCCCAGCAGAGAACTCTCCTCGCAAGCTTTCCAAAATAACGGATCTAGAGCAGACCCCCGGTTTTCCAGCTTTTAATGTTCTGTGTATTTTCTTCCTTCATACCATGAATTGATAGCCCATCACGCCGTTCAGTCATGTTTAGTTTGTGCTCTGATATCCCACTACGGTGCAAAGTAACAGGTGTGTTATCTGTCTATGTAATATGGGACCGAACCCCAAATGCTAAAGCCGTGGCTCATTTCTACGCAGTTGGCACCATCATACTTTACACTGCTCAAAGGTAATTGAGCAGCATAATTAAAGGTAATTGCGTAAAGGTAAGTGCGTATCTTTGGGGTGCGCACTGTACCACCGAGGGCACCTACGCCGCAGGAGCAATTACTACAGGTCAGCCTTTCTCCTCTATGACTATCACACAGGCACTATGAAAATCGGCAAAAACCCTTCCCAGGGCTCTTGAGATAGCTCCAGGGTGAGAGCACAGGCCTTGGACATGGCCCCCGGCTCGGCCCTCAGCACCGCTGCTGCAGCCTACAGAGGCACCACCGAGGTGGTCAGGAGCCCCGGCACTGACTGATCACCACGCGGCCAAGAGCTCCGGCAGCAGCTCCTCGGCTCCCCAGCATCGCTCACAAGATTCAACAAACTAGAGCCAGGGGAGTTATTGTGTCATATGCTTAACACCATACTGTAAGCACTTTCTTCATCCGTTCAACAGCAAAGTCTGATTCAATGTTAATCCTTGTTATTTGAAAATGAATCTCAAAGGGGTTGCATAAACCTCCCTGCTATAAGATAAATTAACAAGTGAACCATACGGCTGGAGTGACGGTACAGTGGGTTTGCACGCAGCTAACCCCATATGGTCCCCCAAGCATTGCCGGGGTAATTCTTGGGTATAGAGCCAGGAGTAAGGCCTGAGCATCGGCGGGTGTGGCCCCAAACCAAATTTAAACAAATAAATAATAAACCCTGAATAAGGTTTGTGGCTGGTTTCTGATTCCAGAACACACACCCTTCTGGGCTTTGAGCCAGCTGCCTATCAAAGTCACTTCTCGATGTCCTTCCCATGCCTGTCTCCCCCAGAGCTGATCTCTGGCCTCTTCTTATCACTTCTACGCTCCCTCTAGAACTTCCTTAACAAGTGTAGACTCCTCCCATGTGTTTTCATCACCATCCTGATGTTGGTGCCTATAAAACTTCATAAACAAACTTCATTCATGTCTAACTTGACATCAAGTCCCTATTTCTTTTTTTGGTCCCACCGAGGGGTCACTCCGCCCGACCCCGCAAGCCGGGCGACAGGACGGGAGCGGGACCGCACAGGCGGCACAGGCCCCGCGGCAAAGCAACACGCCCCACCCGCTGGGCACCCCCCCGGCCCCTAACTCCCTATTTCTAATTAAAAATAATATCATCTAATATAAAGTGAACTCAGTAGCATTCATTAGGGCTTCTCAGACCAGCTCTTCCTCTTCCCTGTAAGTGACATGACAACAGTATCATCTTCTTCCGGGTCAAGAGCTCCCACACCTCCCCAGTGGAGCAGGCGAGCCACGCTAAATTCATTTCCTAACTGCCTTCCACACCTCTCTTTGACCTCCAACTCTCTTAGAAACCTTCAAAGGCATCTGGCATCTGGCTCATCTACAAAATCAATAGCCCAGGCTTTCAAGTTGGAAGCGATGCTAATTTACATAGTCCTTCCCAAGCAAAATTAAAATAGTTTCTAAGGAACTAGTCAATCCTCACAGCACCAAGTTCATTGGACATTTCTTTCCTACAAGTTAAAAATAATAAAGACTTACTTAAATGGTGTAAACAAAAATGATAAAGTCGTTTCTTTTTTTCTGAGTCATTTTCACCTGGGAACAAGCAGGAAAATATTTTAATATAAAGGAAAAGTTAATTTCACAGTGGAATTAAAAGTATCCACTAAAATGATTATTTGGGAATGGATGGCTAAGAATTGTGAAAATAAATGTCATTGTATATTACCATATTAATTCATAAATAAAGAAGATTTAACCATACTATCATAGTCAGTTAAGAATTAAGCATAACAAACTATAATGCAAAATAGTATATTTTAATGTAATTAAACTATTTCTTTAACTCAAAAAATAAAATAAGACAAGCTGCACCAGCAGTATCACAGAACGATTCAGTTATTGCCACTTCTTTAAGTCACTACTGCATAAAACAATATGGAACTGCAAGAAATGTTTCAAGCTACACTTCTATGGGAAAATCTAAATGATAAAAATTTGGTTTCTGGTCTTTATAAACATATAACACATTTCCAGTCTTTATAAGCATAGAAGACACTTCCGGTCTTTATAAGCACAGAACACATCTCCGGTCTTTATAAGCACAGAACACGTCTCCGGTCTTTATAAGAGCACGTTTCCAGTCTTTATAAGCATAGAGCACGCTTCCGGTCTTTAGAAGCACACAGTTTAAGCTGCTAGGATCTGTCACACCAACAATAAGGGACACTCCTAGGGGCTGGAGCGATAGCCCAGCGGGTAGGGCATTTGCCTTGCGCGGCCGGCCCATGCTGGCTTGGGTTCGATCCCCGGCATCCCATATGGTCCCCCAAGCACCGCCAGGAGTAATTCCTGAGTGCAGAGCCAGGAGAAACCCCTGAGCATTGCGGGTGTGACCCAAAAAGCAAAAATAAATAAATAAATAAGGGACACTCCTCATAGAAAGTCTTTATCTTCAAACTGCTTCGTGGACACTATACCTCAGGAATATAAACTTCATATCACATTTAGTAAAAAACTTTGATCATAACAAAAATGTAAAGATAAATTCTAGAAAATCATTTTAAAAGATATATCAAACATTTTTTGCTTATTATATTGGTTATATAAATCTCAGCAGCGTCCATTTGTGTGCGTGTTTTACCTTGAATTGTTCGAGAATCTGTACAGCATTTGTAAGCATACTCTCTGCTTTGAATAAAGCAGTGTTGTTAAGATAACCCACAGGAAGAATACCCTGTAAAGAATAAATATTAGTTAAAAATTAGTTGTTAACAAAGCTCAGACTATTCACGTAACCCAAACTCAAAAGCATTAGAAATAAGACACATGGACAATAGTTTCTGAAACAGAGACCTTTAAAACTACAAACAAAAATGATGCTCCACCATTTTTTGACCCAAAGTAGATGAAGTATACAAAGAAAAAGAGTCAGCTCAATAAAATCTTGTATTCATATTGATGTCTTGGGCAACGAACTAAGTGATTTATACATACCAAAACACTACTATGGTGAGCCACAACATTCTTGAAAGGGCAAAAGGGCTTGAGACCTTTAGGAAGAAGGCCAGGGGAGATAGGTCCCAGGACTGGGCCCACACTGCGCATGCTTGAGGCCCTGACTTCTACCCCAGCACCAACGCCTCCCAATGGCTCCTGAGAGAACCCCAGGGCGGCCCCAGAGCACCAATAAGGAGTTCTGAGTACAACATAGCAGGTTCTTTAATGGGACCCTGTCTTCCCTTTCCAACAGGAGACGAGTAAGCCAGGTCAGTACTCAGGTCAGAGCAGGAGTTCTCTGGGTCACAGAGCAGAAAGGACACGATGTGAATCACTGCTGCACCCCAAGGACACTGACCCAGCTAGAGACCATGATCACTTCCTGTTCCCAGGTCTCAGCAGCACTCTGGACTCAGCCTTCCCTTGAGCACCTCCTTCCACTTATCTCGGGGCTCCTTAAACATTTTACACTCATGAAACCTTTCAGCTGACACTTTTTTTTATGTGGACTCAGGGTAAATAGGATATAAATTGGCAAACGAACTGAACATTTACTGATAATAAACCATAGCAAAATTTAAAACAACATTTTATAAGGTTTAGAGAATCCAAATATTACCCCCAGTTTAAGCAGTTAGGATTTGTCAAACCAACAATATTCCTTTCAACGGTTCCGTTTCTGCTGCTTGGAATAAAAAGTATTTATATTTTTTTGAACATAACTAAAGAAAGATAGTTATAGAAAGATATAAACTATAGAAAGATATAAACCTATAGACATTTTAGAAAATAAAAACATTAGTTTTTGGTTTGGGGGGTTACAGCTGCAGTGTTCAGGGGCTATTCCCAGCTCTGTGCCCAGGGGCCACTCGCTGGTGGTGCTCAGGGACCATGCGCAGAGTTGAAGTCAGGCCTTCTGCGTACAAAGCATGCACCTGGCCAGTCGAATCCCAGAAAACAAAGAAAATTTTAATCACACTTGTTCCATGTTGTAGACATAATACGTACACAATTATGGGACACTGCATTTAAAATAAATAAAAAGGGAAATAGTTTAAACACATTCACATATTATTCATAAATTTTGTTGTTGACTTTTTTAATCTTGAGATTTGATAATAAAATGTTGCTCCTTACCACTGAGTTAAGGGAAAGGGGACTCCAATAAGAGAAGCCATCAATGGCGCGACATCAGCCTACAAAGAAAGTGCAATTCTAAGAAGACTGCAGATAGCAATTAAAAAAATTAACGCAACTACAGATTGAAACATAACCATCATGTTTGCTGTGATTTGCTACCTTTGAATATTTATTGCTAATCAATCTCTATTAGGATCATTTGTAACAGGTACGTGAATTTCTGCAAAGATTACTTTGAAAGGAACCACTGAGATCAGCAGTGTCCACGCCTAGCAGGTCCACCTCTCTGCTTCCATCCCGTATTTCCCCAGCAAGTCTGCTTTGTTTCTGCTTTATTCCATGCACAATAGAAGAACCCAAGTGCATCAAAGCCACTAGAGCTTCTTTTCCTCGGAGATGAAAAGCTAGAACTTCATCACTTTGGGGCCAACTTTTCAGTATCAGGAAAAGGATTACAAATCGCAATCGCAGACTTATCTGCAGAAATAGATGCAGTAATAAGGAACTTATTATGAGGGTTAGCCACCATGAAGTGCAGAAAGATACAGGCGGAGGCTCTGCTCTTGAGACGGAAGACTCCAAACCTGCCCTGGACAGCTTCTCTTTGGGTCTCGCTGCTCGTTCACGCCCGGCTCCAGCTCCCGTCACTGCTCAAGCTCCTCTGACCTGCTGACACAGACCTCTCTCTCTTCCATTCTCCTAAACGCAATGACTATTTTTATATTATGTGAAGTTTTCATTTGGGGGGTTGGGTCACACTCATTAATGCTCAGGGGTTACTCCTGGCTCTGCACTCAGGAATTACTCCTGGCGGTGCTCAGGGGACCATATGGGATGCCGGGGATTGAACCCAGGTTGGCCGTGTGCAAGGTAAATGCCCTCCCCACTGTTCTATCGCCTGACTCCCTATATTATGTTAAGTTTTCAGCAAAGTGTCTATATGCCAGTTCAAACCTTTGCAATCTCTGAGGCCAGGGGAGGAACTTTAACATCTCCCATGACTCAGCTTATCAGTTTTTAAAGAAATACACAAAAAATTTCTGCTTTCCAAAACACATCTGTGTGTGTGTGTGTGTGTGTGTGTGTGTGTGTGCTTATCTGTGAGTGTTTATATGGAGGCTGGAGAGAGCACAGGAGTTAAAGTATCTGTCTTGCACACAAAGACTGTGTGTGTGTGTGTATACATGTGTGCGTGCGTGTTTACCTGTGTGAGGGGCTGGAGAGGTAGTATGGGGATTATAGTGTTTGCTTGCACACACAGATATATCCCTGTGTGTATCTGTGAGTGTGAATATGGTGGCTAGAGATAGTACAAAGCTTAAAAGTGTCTGGCTTGCATAAAGTCGATCCTGCTACAATCCCCAGCCCTGCATATGATTCTCTGAGACCCACCAGGTGTGATTCCTGAGCACAGAACCAAGAGCAAGCCCCGAGCACAACTCTCTGTAACCCAAACCTCTCCCCCTTCCCCAAGCTTCTGCCCTCTAGAGTGGCAGGAAGAGGGGCCGTTAAACAAGTGAGCGCCTCTCCCATCAGCGCCAGAGAAACCCTCCTGCCTCGGGCTGCTCTCTGTGCGGCTGGCAGCTCCCTGTGCTGCTCACACAGACCTCTGCTCCCCCTCTGAGGGCTGGCATTTGGTCCCAGGCTTTCAATCCTTCTCCCTTTTCACCACGTGGGCTCTGCAATAAGCACTGTCTGTCAACACTCAGAAGCTCTTGCGATTGCCTCATTCCCCGGAAGCCACTGCCGGGCTTCTCCAATGTACAGCCAGGGACGTCCTTTCAAAGGCACCCGACCACGTCACTCTCCAAGCCTCTAACACCCCCACAGGCTCTTAGGATTAAGCCCGAAAGCCCAGAACCCCTCCCTGGTTGAGTAACTACTCACTTGCCTTGTACCGCACCCATTACTGCTTGCCCGCTTCCTCGTAATAAGTGGATACTCCTGAGCCCTTCTTCCAGGGCTTGTATGCGCTGGCGGCCTCCCTGCCCTGGCCTGCTCGCTCTGACTCAACCTCAGGTCAATCCCCAATTTCTCAGCAAGCCTCTGCTGACCACAGTCTACCAGCTACCGCTGCTCTGTGTTCCTATTAGCTTCCCATCTTGCGGACCCAAGCGCCAATTTCATATTTATTTGTATAATAGATTAGTACTTGTTTCCGTCTGAGGCTGTATACTTCTCAGCACGGCTGGGTCTGCCTTTACTCACCAGGACACAATCATCTCATGCTCCTGTTTGCACAATGCTTAAACTCCCAGTGTGCATACACACGTGTGACTGGCACCAGTGAACACAGAAATTTGGATCTGAAGTAGATCTCAAGGGCAGCGCTGAGAGAGCAAGCCTTGAGTCCATCGTGTTGGTTAGGACACAGTGTGGCCAGTTAGAAGGACACGTGCTCTTGTTTTACGGTCTTCAAGTAGGCACTAGTCCTTTGAGAGTGATTTTTATCAAAAACTAACAAAACTGTTGCTCTTATGTTCTACGTTCCATTTACAGGGCTAATATGCATTTACCCTGGAGGAGACCATTATTAATATGCCGACAAAGAACAGACTTCTGGGGCCGGAGCGATAGTGCAGCAGGTAGGGCATTTGCCTTGCATGAGGCCGACCGGGTTCGATCCTCGGCATCCCATATGGTCCCTGAGCACTGCCAGGAATAGTTCCTGAGTGCAGAGCCAGGAGTAACCCCTGAGCATTGTGACCCCCCCCAAAAAAAAAAAAAGCGAAAAAAAAAAAAAAAAGAACAGACTTCTGCGACCAAAGACTTGAAAATGAAATCTCACGGATTCCCAAACTTATTCAGCCCACGGTACCCTTTTCAGAAAAAGAAACTAAAATAAAAACATTTAAAAAGAAAGTAATATTAATCAAGAATTTAAAAATTCATTCTAAGAAAGATCACTCAGGGATCTCTCAGAAGTCTGTCTTCTTTAACGCCAACTTGAGAGGTACCTGGAGAGTAAAACTTCAACACTGCGGTAGCCACATGCCAACAATGCCAAGCCTTCCACTGGGATGGCGGCTGCTGGTGTGGCACATCAACCACAAATACCCTGTGCTTCATGGTGAGAGAATGCTACCGGTCTCCCTCGATTAGGGTTAGCAGCATATTTTCTATTCATATCAAATTTCTGGCTCACTCTTGGAAAGCAATGTGGGGGTCGCTCCACAAAATAGGAAAAGGACTCCTGTACCAAGCAGAAATGCTTCTTTGCATCTATCCCCCAAACAGGAGATCGCTGATTTGAAAGGATATACGCACACACCCACGTCCATCACAGCACCTAGTACAGTAGCCAGGATAGGGAGCAACCCAAAGGCCTGACCACAGAACGTGAACAGAAGCTGTGGGGCGTATACACAATGGAATACAATGCAGCTGTAAGAACAAAATCGTGCAATTGGCTGTACCACGGGTGGCACAAGAGGCTTCCGTGCTGAGCCGGGTCAGAGGACAGGGACGCTTTCCGGGGCTGACGGTCCCGCGTGAACATTCCTCTCTCCACGGGTCTCCTTCACCCCCTCGCCAGAGGGGAGAAGTGGAAGCACAAGAAGAAATGGCTGGTGCAGAGCCCAAGTTCCTACTTCATGGACGTGAAGTGCCCGGGATGCTATAAAATCACCACCGTCTTCAGCCATACATAGACGGTAGTGCTCTGGTGGCTGCTCCACTGTCCTCTGCCGGCCGACAGGAGGGAAAGCGAGGCTCACAGAAGGATGTTCCTTCAGACGGAAGCAGCACTAAAAGCTTCCTGACTCGAGATGAGCGGAAACCGTCCCAATAAACACATTTTGGATTAAAAAAAAGAGGAAAGAGACATAGTGGCCTCTCCCATGTGGGGCGTAAAGATACACAGCAAGGGGGCAGCAAAGGGCCAGAGTGATCGCAATGGAAGAAGTGATCCACACACCTGAGTTTGCAGGTGGGTGGCGGGTCGGGAGGGGTTCTGAAAGGGCGGGGAACTGGGGTGCAAGGACGAGGGAGGTGTAACACTGGTGATAAACCATCGTTTGTAGTATTGTAAATCACAGAACCTCAATCCGTAAAAGAAGTTTCTGGCTGATCAATTTATACATCTGTCCTTTTTCCCACTGTAAGTGTCAGGCACCCTGGGTAGAACTGATTGCTAACAGAAAGAGAAGAGGAACTGGCGTGCTTTAGGACAGAAATCCCAAAGGTTATATTGGCGCTGTGCTTAAGGTAATTAAGCAAGACAACCATGACGAGAAATCACAGAGTTTTAACAGGCATGATCATGTGTATAACACCAACTCTTTAATCACCACCTTCTTTAAAGAAACACTTCTACTTCTAGTTTTACTCTAGGTTTTTTTTTTTGTTTTTTTTTTTTTTTTTAGTGTTAACAGAAGGTTAATTACATTAAAATATTTACACTAGGGGCCGGAGCAATAGCACAGCGGGTAGGGTGTTTGCCTTGCATGTGGTCAACCTGGGTTTGATCCCGGCATCCTATTTGGTCCCTGAGCACCACTGGGAGTAATTCCTGAGTGCAGAGCCAGAAGTAACCCCTGAGTATTGCCGGGTGTGACCAAAAAAAAAAAAAAAAAAAATATATATATATATATATATATATATATACGCTAAAGGAATTTCCTTTGGTAACTGAAATGCTTTTTAAAATCCTTTGATCCTTTTCCACTCAGGTGCATCCCAGACGCCATCCCAGCCTGCTGCAGGACTCTGAGCTGTGCCGCCCTCCGCCCCTTCCTGGGTTCCCCAGGCCCAGCAGGACCCCCCAAAGCCCACAGATCAGCAGAGTCCCACCACCACCACCCCCGTGATCCCCACCAATTTCAAGAGTTCTTGGGTCTTGTGTGTTTCCTCAAATCCGTCTATTTTAGCCCTTCTATACAGCGGATACATTAGACACTGGCTGCACCGGCCAGTGACGAGCCATTCCAGATCCCAAGGAGCACTGCTCCCTGAAAAGGAACAAATTAGATCAGGCCACAGATACCCAGCATCTGAAAATCAAATCGCAGTACCCATAAGGCTTTAGGAACAATGGTGAAATAAAAGATGTCCCCTGCTCTGGGAGATGGACAGAAAGCCACTGAGCTCCAATAAACCTTCAAGCCTCACTGATGAGGAACTTAAGTTAAGGTTCCATACAACGGCTACGGAGCTATCACTGGAAAGAAAATTTACCAACTTAAAGAGGAAGTGCTCCAGGGTACCAGGGAGTCCATACAAATGGGATTGAAGGAGGCGAAAGTACGACAGGCAGCCACAGCAACAG
This sequence comes from Cryptotis parvus, assembly GCA_021461705.1. Classification (NCBI taxonomy): domain Eukaryota; kingdom Metazoa; phylum Chordata; class Mammalia; order Eulipotyphla; family Soricidae; genus Cryptotis; species Cryptotis parvus. The sequence continues at coordinate 61,700 of JAJIBD010011346.1, forward strand.
GACTCAACATGCAGAGGCGTACCAGGGTTACTGAAGACAAAATACGAGTCAGCACCAATGATCAAGTGCAAAGAGCAAAGTAAATGAAGGGAAGACAATGGCCGACTTGAGCGGTGATAGCAAGAGAAAGATCTAAGCACAGGAATACCAGAAGGAAAGGAAAGAGTTAAAGGGAAGAATAGCTGGTTAAAAGAAACAATAACTGAGAACTTCCTGGATTTCTAGAGAGATATCAGGAAATTCCAGAGGCACATATTCAAGAGGCTCAACACGTCCCTAACAAAACAGACTCAAACAAAAGAATGTTAAGACACACAGTAATCGAAATGGTAAAATAAAAGACAGACTACTTAAAGCAGCAAGAAAGGAGAAAACCCTCAAACATAGGGGTAACAGCTAAGAATCAAAGCAGATCTTCCATCTGACACCTTACAAGCCAGGAAGCGTGGAATGACCTATTCTGAGTACTGATTGGAAAAAGCCTCCAGCCTAGAGTGCACCACCCTGCAAAGCTATCACGTAGACTGAGGGAGGGATAAGAACCTGTTCAGACAAACAAGAGCTGGCAGCATTCACAACAACTACACCAGTCCTGCAAGACTTGCCCACAGGCCTCTTATTAAAAAACCGTAGATTCTTAAGATAGAGAAGGGCCCAGTATGACGATATTGGAAATGATCACTCTGGACAAGAACTGAGTGCTGAAAGGAGGTGAAGGGATATACATAATAACCTTTCAGTACCTGCATTGCCCAAAATGCCCAAAAAGGAGGAAGAGAGAAAGGGAGGGAGGGGAATGGGGCAGGGGAAGGGACACACACACACACACACACACACACACACACACACACACACACACACAGAAAAGAAAGGTGCCTATCATAAAGGCAGGCTGGGTGAGGGTGGTTGGGAGTGGTGGAAAATGTATACTGGTGGAGGGACAGGTGCTGGAACACTGTATGTCTGAAACCCAATCATGAACAGCTTTGTAATGGTCTATCTCGCTGTGATTCAGAATAAAAAATATTGCAAAAGCAACTGAATCTCTCTCTCACTCTCTCTCTCACTCTCTCTCTCTCACACACACACATACACACATACAGCAACACAGCCCTTTATGTCAATAATCTCTCTCAATGTCAATGGACTAAACACCCCTCTAAAAAAGCAGAGTGGCCAAATGGATCAGGAAGGAAAATCCATCTATTTGCTGTCACTAGAAACACACCCCAAAAAAAAAAAAAAGAAGAAACACACCTAAACTCTTGGGATAAAATCCTTGAAGCATCACTATTATTATACTTTTCCCCAGATTTTTTCACCTAAATTTCTTATAGAAGTTAGAATTAAATTTGAACAAGATTAAACTGAAATCAATACCTGATTGATATCCTGTCTCTTCCATTTCTCTAACTTCCATTCTGAAAGACACAAAGGTGATTTAAGATTGAAAAAAAGAGCAAGTCATCATGTCATTATATAAGTTGTATGAGTTTTGCAAACAAAAATATTGGAAAAGTAGACTTTAAAGCAAGAATATACAAAAAAGAGTACTTAAAAGGGAAGAATTGTTTTCCTGAGGGTTTTCTTTGGGGGGGGTGGGCAGGGATGAAGGGTGACACCCGGCAGTGCTCAGGGTGAGACCTGGCTCTGCACCCAGGAATCTCTCCTAGCAGACTTGGAAGACCATGGGGTGCCAGGTGTCGAACCCAGGTCGCCACATCAAGGCAAACACTCCACCCACTATACTATCTGTTCAGCCCCAGAACTGTATATTTTTAAAACTAGTATTTTAAAAGAAAAACTGATACTATGCCCCGGGTTTGTTTTTTGGTTCTTCTAAATTTATTTTTTCATTTTATTTTAGGTACCATAATCTACAAAGCTACTACCATGGAGTTTCATGCACAGAACATTCTGGTACTCTACCAGAGTGTCTGGCGTCCCTCCACTCTGGTCTGGTGGACCCTCCAAGACCCTCCCCAGTAGTAAGCTTTAAAACTGCCTGTCGAGGTGGCAGGCTGCAGGGTCACAAGAGGATTTGGGGGCACTGGTAGTGGGCTTGGTGCTACAGCGTACATCACTATCACTATCTTCCCGTTCATCACCTATTTGCTAGAGCAGGCACCAGTAATATCTCCATATGTCCTGTCTCATCCTACTAGAGCCAAGGGCATCCGCTTGCTACAGGAACATAAAGAGCCTCAAACCATTATATTAGGTCATGGGAATGACCCAATATAATTGTTACTGGTATTTGCAATATCAAATACGACACGAGCAGCTTGCCAGGCTTGCCGTGCAGGAGGCATACTCTTTGTAGTCACCTCCAAATAAAGCATTTATTGATGAACCACGCGGTGACAAGCGGCTGCACAAGCCGGGCTGTGATGGGCTGGTCTGCTGGGTGGAGTTCTGACGAGAGGGAAGACCGGATGTGGAAAATGGCGGCCCCCATGGAGTGGGGGTCATCTGGCTTGTTGTGAGGTTCTGCTGGGGTGGTGGGCCAGGGCTAGAACCCACCATGCCTCCCAGGTGCATTTCTAAGTCTCAACATCAATAACTTTGTAGATCACAGCTCTTTAATAAAACTTTTTTAAAAGCAGACTTAGGGGCCAGAGAGACAGCACAGCGGGCGGGGAGCTTGCCTTTGCATGGCTGATGGTTTTATTGCAGAACTAGGAGTTAATCCTGAGTGTTTCTGGGTGTGGCTCCAAAAAAACAAACGAACAAACAAAGAATAAAATCCTGATACCTTTCAAAAATGTGTCATCAAATTGCTGAGCAGACACTGTTTGGGGATGCTTGATTCCAGCTCCCCAAGTGACGAAGGGAGTTAGAGTCTCCGAAGGATGACCGGCTCCATGGCTACCTAAGGCCAAGAACAGAAGGAAGAAGAAAGCACCCTAAGAGCCAATGGCACATGATTATTCATTTAGTAACTGTTTTAAGGAGCTGATCTATATCTAACTAACTCTAACTACAACACTACCAAAGGCTGGTAATTCTACATAGCAGTTTTCCCAACACCAACAGGCACAAAACAAAATTAGGATGTTTGGTAACTTTGGTTTAATAATAATCACTTGTATCACTGTCTTCCCATTGTTCATTGATTTGCTCCAGTGGGCACCAGTAACATCTCCATATGTCCTGTCACATGCTAGTGTAGCCCAAGGGTATCTGCTTGCTCTAGGAACATAAAGAACCTCAAACCATTCCTTTAGGTCATGGGAATGAGGTCTATAATTGTTACTGGCTTTTTGGCATATCAAATACAACATGGCTAACAATCATAAAACAAGGATGAAGTGTCACTAGAAGGCAATGAAGGCAAGTGAAGAAGGAAAATGCCTGGAAGGGCGTAGGGCACAACTGGAGGAGCCGAGGCTGGTCTGCCCGGAGAGAATGGAGGTTTCTCAGAGCTTTCACCCCAGGCTCCCTGGCTCACGGCTAGGCCCGAGCTGGATCGGCTCAGCGGAGTTCAACTTTGTGCTCTGAGGAGCCAGTCCTCATGGTGGCCTTATTCTGTTCTCTGGGCTTACACGGCGTTTATGCTGGGGGTCTTACGGGAAGACCAGGTTCATCCAGAGTAGATGTCAGCAATCCCAGGTCCTTCAATAAAACCATCTGAACTTGAGCCCGTGGCCATCATATACAACGGTACATTTTTGGCTATCTTCTCCACTCTTTTATTATAGCTTCTCATTTTAATAAAAATATATCCCTTTTATAATTATAAAAATTATTCTCATTTTTAATAAAAATATATCTTTTATAATTATAAAAAGTATTCTCTGTATAAGATGAGTTGTTTTTATACTAACACTTGAAGCATGCAATTGTGTACTAGAGAGAAACTTTGTATGTACTGAGCCACCTCACCTCTTCAGTATATGAAATCTGGAGTTATATTTACCTCTATTTTAATCATAAAGCACACAGTAAACACAGACTAACCCCAGGCTGTCATTCCATGGTCAGAGGTGAAGACAAATGCTGTTTTCCGTCGTTTCCATAAAAGTCATTTAAGATAGACACAGTTTCCTTTATCCCTTCATCAACCTTTTTAACATTGTCTTTTATATTCTCTGTTTAAAAAGAAACAGAGGATCCAAGCAAATTAAGCAAATTCTAAGAAAATTTTCTACGGGAAATAGAATTTATTCAGCATGAATATATTATATTTAATAATTCCTAGAATACTTTTAGATTTCATCTTCAATATTTTAAAATCAAGATTCCTTTTTCCCCAAGATTCTTTAATTCTTGAAAAAATAACATTTACTTTATTATTATTATTATTTTTTTTTTTTGTTTTCGGGTCACACCCGGTAATGCTCAGGGGTTACTCCTGGCTCTGCACTCAGGAATTACTCCTGGCGGTGCTCGGGGACCATATGGGATGCCAGGGATCGAACCTGGGCTGGACGTGTGTAACCAAACATCCTACCCACTGTGCTGTCGCTCCGGCCCCATAACACTTATTTTAAAGCAAAGCAAAGCGAACGTGAAAAAGGGGGGGCTGGAGAGAGTAGAGCAGGAAGGCATTTGCCTTGCGAGTATCTGATCCAGGTTTGATCCCCAGCATCCCATATAGTTCCCCCTCCTCACCCCCCAGCCCACCAGTTGTGAACCCTGAGCTCAGAGTCAGCAGTAAGCCTTGAGCATCACTGGATGTAGCCCAAACACAAAATAAAACACAACAAGGAATCTGAAATTGTCTTTAGAGATCAATTTAAACAGAGTACTAACTAGCAAATACATTTCAATGGACGTTTAAAGTCTCAAACAAAAGTGACAGTGGTGACTTTCAAGGTCATAGTTAGGATTCTTGTCACAATAAGAGTGACACTGTTGGAGCCATAAGCGATAGTCCAGCGGGTAGGGCGTTTGCCTTGCAGCGGCCGGCCTATGCCAGCCTGGGTTCGATCCCGGGCATCCCATGTGGTCCCCGAGCACCGCCAGGAGGAATTCCTGAGCAAAGAGCCAGGAGTAACCCCTGAGCATCGCCGGGTGTGACCCAAAAAGCAAAAAATAATAAAAAAAAAAAGTGACACTGTTTACTATAAAATATTTGCATCACTTAGAGCGTTTGTGATATTAAAGTTAATATGATTATTGGAGTTTTCCGGCAAGCCTGGCAGCTGCTGTTTGGTCCCCAGCTCGGGGTCCCTGGCTCCGCCCAGTTCCCCTGGCGGCGGACCGGCGACCGAGAAGTGATGATTATTGGACAATATGTCTTGAACAAATCATGGGAGAAGCTTTCCATTGTTGAAATCAGTGTATTACAATAAGAAAAAGAACAGGAAATTTTCACTACTGGTAACTGGTTGGTAAAACTTACAACAACATAAAATGTTAGACTAAAATAAAATCAGTTCCAACAAGGAATAAAGGCATAATGAATTTTTTTCTCTTTCTGTGCACTAGCAAAGTGAAATATTTGCTGTTCTATATAAGGAAAGCTACTAAAGTTTAATATGCAAGATATTATACAACTATTTGCTACATAAAATGATGAATAAGTAGAATACACAAAGAATAAGAAAATGCATAGTTCTGTGATACAATTACCAACACCATAAAATACTTTTAAAGATTTATTAAGATATTTCTAAAACAAATTTTCTCTGCCATAGTATATGTACAGAATATATTTCATTTTTATTAATATGAAATCTGGCCCCATTACACAGGGTTTTGCTACTAAATCATACTACAGTGCACATAACTGAGTTCTACTTCTGAGTTTTTAAAATAACAATTCTGCTGTGACCATCACAAAGTAAACTCCATACTTTAACAGTTCAGACTGAACGGCGGTATCCCTGAAAAATAGGGAACGGAAGAGCACTGGGTCACGTGATGGAGCCAGAGACAAGACAGCGGACAAGGCACTTCCCTTGCATTCTGCTGGCCCTATTCGGGTCCCTGGCACTGAGGGGTCTCCCCAGCACCTCTGGCAGCGACCCCCTGAGCAGAGAGCCCAGAGGAGTGGCCCCTTCTCAGAACTACAGGGGGGCCCAAACCCCACCACCAGGAATTACCTTGGCGATGGCGGTGAGCATGCCCGTTTGTATCTATTCCCAACAAGTGTAAGAAAAAAACTATTTTCTCTTCATTTAGTTGGGAAAGCAAAAGATTGGTTCTTTTTGGCAGAATGGAAGAATTCCTATAGGGAACAGGTTAAAAAAATCGGGGTCATTTATTTTTTGAAGACAATGCAGATTAATGTGTTTAGTAAGACTGAACATATTAGAATGAAATTATTTTGTTTATATTTATCCTCATGACTTATTAAACAAAGTCATTAATGCTAGATCCCCTCAGCCATCCACCGAATCTCAAATAACAAGTGAACTATTTTTCTGTCTTAGGCCAAAAAAATTTTTTTTAAAAAGTAGTGCCTCTCCCCACCAAAAAAAAGTTTCAAAAGGAAATCTTGCACACCAGAAATTCGACTATGAATCTTTGTCAATAATGTACCTTAATAACATATGAGTAAGGGAGACTGTGATCTCATGAAGCTCTCAAGACATCAGTGACCACGACTCTAACTCTTCAGGAGACTAAAGGAAATTTTGATAAGAGCTAAATTATGCATTTAATGTCATTTTAAAATTATTTTTCATGAAGTGAAAATTTTCTAGCACAATGTGCAAAACCATTTCTAATCTTGGGGCAAACGAAAGAACTAAGAGGCTAGATGCAGTGTTTCAAACAGGAGGCCATGCTTGGTGTAGGGTTGTAATGGACAGGAGAACAAGCAGCAGCCATCTCTGAAAACATTTTAAAATGATGAAACACTCTCAACTGTTGCTACTAGTCCTCTTAATTTAGCTCTTATCAATATTTAACATTCTTTTTTTTCCTTTGCTTTTTTGGGTCACACCTGGTGATGCTCAGGGGGTTACTCCTGGCTCTGCACTCAGGAGTTACTCCTGGCAGTGCTCAGGGGACAATATGGGATGCCGGGGATCGAACCCAGGTTGGCCACATGCAAGGGCAAGCGCCCTACCGGCTGTGCTATGGCTCTGGCCCGATATTTAATATTCTTACTCCTATTTCCTTACTCTACTTTGTCCTCGTCTCTTGTATTCAAAGTTATTTGCTCATTTCCATGCTCAACGAGCACTGAGAATAGACTGGTTACAGGCGTAGGGCGTACACCAACATGCATCCTCCCATTCTGAGCACTAGCCTCTGATTTGTCCCTTTGTTTGGGGGTCACACTTGGTGCTCAGGGGTTACTCCTGCCTTTGCACACAGGAATCACTCCTGCTGGGCTCAGGGGATGCTATGGGATATTGAGGATCGAACCCAGGTTGGCTGCGTTTAAGGCAAGTATCAAACCTGTTGTGTTATTTCTCTGGCCCCATCCTCTGATTCTATGTGATGTGCCTGTATTTTTTTGGGGATTGGGGAGACAGTACAGTGGTTAAGGCACTGGCATACGGTGATTTCAAGCTTGATCCGGGAATCGCATATGGTTCCCTGAGCATTGCCAGGTGAGATTCCCGAACATAGCCAGGAATAAGGCTTGAGCACTGCTGGGAATAGAGAAAAGCAAATCAAAATGCACATATTATCTGCCCGGTCCCTCAGCTGAGAAGTAGGGTTGCTGGGATTTAAGTCACAAATTTTCGTGTAAAGCTACATAGGAATTAAGGGCATCAGAAATACACATATTTTAGTTAAAGAGATGCTTCCTTTTATAGTCCTTATACTTTAAAATAATGGATGAAACTCTCAGCTCTCTTAGATACTAAGATATTGAAGATAAAATTCATACATTGATGATGAAAAGGGAAAAACACAACTAGCTCTTAATAAATCTGGGGCCTCTCTGGCGATCCTGACTGCATCAGTGACCACTTCAGGCATTATCTCCATTAACTATTCCTACTAGGGGTCAAGAGACAGTGGCTAGGGGACGGTCTGTGCAGCGGATCTGGGTTCAGACCCAGGCACACCCGGTCCCCTTGCCCCACTACGCTCATTCTTTGACAAGCTCTGCTTTATCAGGGCTTTGAATTAAACACAACATGTTTCTTACAACTGATGAATCATAAGTTATCATCTGGAGGTATAACGATGATTTGGAGGGGGTCCAGATTTCAGAATTTTCAAACAATTTTGGAAAATATAAATTCTTTCAGAGACCTGAAAAATCTGTGTGAAAGATTTTCTTTTACAATATAAATTTCTTTCGAGACCTGCAAAATCTGCTTAGGGCCAAAATACCCGGGGCCAGAGATATAATAAAGCCAGTAAGGCATGACCCAAATTCAATTCCCAGCACCACATGCGGTGCCCTGGCACCCACCAGGGGCGATCCCTAAGGACAGAGCTAGAAGGAAGCCTTGATCACAGTCACGCGTGGCACAACATCTCAAAAACAGAAAAACCCTCAGTTTAGTAAAAAACTCACCTTAGTATGACAAATGTGGTCATTTGTTTATTTTGCTTATTTTATCCTGGCAAATACAATTTGTAAACATCTACTGTGTGCTATTGTAAGTGCATTAGACCTGAAGAGCCTGTTTCAAAGGGCTTTTGCTAGCTCCTGTAGTTCCGCTACTATCACCGAGGCCTCATTTTACTGTCAGAATCAGAATTTTAAAGGCTGTTTTCAAGACTGTTTTACAATGTTCTGTTAATTGGTTATTGTAGAACCTTTAAGGTCTTAAAATCATTTGACAAATGTGTCACAATATCAAATATTCAAATTCATGCAAGTAGAAAACAACAAGATGCATTTGCTATCCGATAACAAGTACTTTAGGTAAGAACATGCTAGTTACAGTTTAATGGCACAACTGTACACACCTTAAAGGTATTAAATACCCAGGTATCCAGGTGCGCTGCATCACTGGCAGCGAAATCCTCATTGTGAGAGGCATAACAGTCCATAAAAACATGGTTTCCACTAGCACCTGGGAAGAAAATTTGGGGAAAACATTCAATAACCTTCTAACCATCAAAATAGGAAATGGCTCTTTAGAGTTTTTGTGAGTAACTCGGATTTTTCACAAAGTATTTTGTAATGAGGAAGAGAAAGATGGGAGGAATACATAACAATTATTTATCTTACATGCTCTCAATTTTTAATACTTTTTATCATTGTTCTCACAATAAAATATTCTTACTTTACAGATACACTGCACGTAAGCTATTTAACCTCACAAGTCACAACACTAACACCTCCAGGTGATGATTAAGCTATTTAAAATTTTTTTGCAACTTTTATGCATTCTAAAATAGACTAAGTCCTTTGGCTTGCAAACTTCCTAAAGGAAAAAGAAAACTCTAATACTTCACTTCTCTTATTCATGGAATAGACATATTTTTCCTCATTATAATAAAAATATTCCAAAATATTCTTACTGGTAGTTTGAAGGATAAGTAAAAATTGGTCTGCTTCCAGACAATTAGATTTATATAAAGTTTATATAAAATACTTTTACATTATACAATCTTCCACACTGGTCACACATTATTAAGAGTCTAAAAACCAGTGCCAGAGAGATAAGTCGAGAGCCGAGCACATGCTTTTTATGTAAGAGGTCAGGTCTAATCCTGAACACCTCATGTTTCCCTGAGCACTGCCAGGAGTGAGTCCTGAGTACCATAAGGTGTGGCCCCCAACCCCAAGCACTCCCCACCCATGCCAAAATGAAAAGATAATCTAATACCCTCAGGGAGTTTCTAAGTTGGTCTGCTACAGGTCACTTGTCACTTGTCTTCCCATTGTTCATCGATTTGCTTGGGGCGCCAGTAACATCTCCACTCATTGGGAATGAGGTTCATTATTGTTATTGCTTTGGCATATCGAATACACCACGGGTAGCTTGCCGGGCTCTGCCGTGACTCTGGAGTTCACCAAGGGGCCCAGTCTTTTTCTATGTCAGACCATCAACCATACAGGGCCCACAGAGCAGAGCCTAGGTGTGGACAAGCCTGTCTCCTGTCTGCCACCTGCTGATCCCACCGGGCACCGCAGCCACACTATGTAGATATATAGAGATAACAGTAAGAACAATCTCTTGGTAAGTTCAGCCCTAAACTACCATGCTAGAATGCTTACTCCACCATTCTCATGCCCATATGGAGGTAAAGATTTGAGCGGGTTTGCTGATTACCATACACATGGGCATTCACTGTCTCCAGTTCCAGCACTGGGCTGCTCTCCAACAGTAGCCAGAAGCAGGAAACTAAGTCTGTTGAGCCAGGGCAAACCAGTCCAGTCCCCAACAAAAACCAAATGCAGTACGACTTATTTTAGAAAATATGGAAGGTTTGTATAGTAAAGAGATGTTCTAGGGTCAGAGACTCAGCTCAGGGGCTCTGTGTGATGCCCAGGTCTGATGCCCACCACTCCTAGGGTCCTCCCTCTCAAAGACCTCAGGGGTGAGCCCACACACCAAGCCAAGGGTAGCCCCTACATCTGGTACAAAGTATTTTTTAAGTTCTCATACTTGAAAATTCATGCAGAGATAAAAATACAATAAATCCAATGACATGGTTTTAAATATTAAAAATAGGATGTATACAGGCCCAAGAGACAGTACAGTGGGCAGGGAACTCCTGGCCTTCCATGAGGTGAGCCTGGGTTCTGTCCCCAGAACCACACATGGTCCTCCAAGCACCGCCAGGAGTGATTCCTGAGCTCAGGGCCAGGCGTAAGCTCTGAACACTGCCGGTGTGGCCCCCAAAACAGCAACAGCAAAATAAAATCAAATCAGGAAGCATGAACATTTTAACATTGTACCTTCCTGTCAATATCACAACTCCTTTGGGGGAGGGTCACGTGACTGAGCTTCAGGGCTTGCTCCTAGATGGTTTCCCAGGGGTCATCCCTGACAGTGCTCAGGGGACCATATGCAACACTGAAGACTGAGCTGGGGTCAGCTGCATTTCAGGCAAGCACTTGACCTCCTGGACAATCTCTCCAGCCACAAATTCTTAATTTATCAAGATAAAGTAAGCGAGTCATTAACATTACCATTACAATGAGAAGTTATGTAATACTATTTTACTAAATGTTCCACATGAGCTACCTAATTTCATCCAAATCTCTGAGATAGAGATTATTATCATTTTATCAAAGAAAAACTGATCGGTTAGAAATTATCTAACTT
>JAJIBD010011347.1:0-36289 GCA_021461705.1 Cryptotis parvus
CTGGGGATTGAACCTGGGTTGGCCACATGCAAGACAAATGCTCTACCCTTGTGCTATCACTCCGGCTCCTTATTATTTTTTTTAATTAGATCATTGTGAATTACAAAGTTACAAAGATATTTGTGATTGAATTTTGGCATTTACCTTGCACACAACTGACAAGTGTCCTTCACCAGTGTCCACTATTCTCAACCAGAGACCCTCAGTTTCCCTCCCACCATCCCCAGCCTGTCTCTGTGGCGGGACTTTCCCCTCCTCCATTGCTTTAGTGCTCCCTTCCCTAATTCATCCCTCTCACCCCTGCCTCAGTGCCAATTTTTCTGCTGAAGACCATTTCTCCTGCTCTTTATTTCTGTTGCCATGCGCAAAATTGAGGATTTTAAGGAGAGTTTGCTTTGGTATAAAATATATGAAACAGACAATAATGAATAAAAATTCTTAGAGATTTCAAACATAAGATATAGAAAATCATCTTAGAATTCGCCTTCTGACAATTAACGATGTATTAGATAGAAAACGGTTTCTCTTCATTTAAACTAGGATTCATAAAAGTCTTTTTTTTTTATAAAATATAGCTACTTTTTGTAATACGTGGTGTGTGTATGTGTTTGTGTATATGTGTGTGTGGTGGTTGTGCTGAAAATGGGTATTTACTGAAGTATATGTAAGATAAGTTTTTTGAATCATTCTGCAAGTTACTATTAAAGGTACAATATGATGGAATAATAAAAATAAAGATGATAGACCCAGGTTCTTTGACTAGGAATATGTTTACCTTTCTTTTTCTTTTTTTTTTTTTTTTTGCTTTTTGGGTCACACCCGGCAATGCTCAGGGGTTTCTCCTGGCTCTGCACTCAGGGAATTACTCCTGGCGGTGCTCGGGGGGACCATATGGGATGCCGGGGATCGAACCGGGCGGCTGAGGCCAGGCGGCGTGCAAGGCAAACGCCCTACCCGCTGGGCTATCGCCCGGCCCCATGTTTACCTTTCTGAGGTCTAAATTCATCATGTGTAAAATGTTTTGGAGGCTATTGACGTAGCTCAGGGGGTGGAGCAATGATTCACATATTTAGTGTGAATTTAGTCCCTGGCAATCCTAACTCCCCCACCCTCAAGAAAAAGTAAATAGGAGACTAATATTTCAAATTTCTCCTAAGTTCTGAAATCATCTATGCTGTGTGGAATATAGTGTTTCTGTGTGGCAAAAAATGAAGAATATCTTTTTTTTTTTTTTTTTTTGCTTTTTGGGTCACACCCGGCAATGCTCAGGTGTTTCTCCTGGCTCTGCACTCAGGAATTACTCCTGGCGGTGCTCGGGGACCATATGGGATGCTGATCGAACCCAGGCCGGCACAGGCCGGCCGCGCAAAGGCAAATGCCCTACCCGCTGGGCTATCGCTCCGGCCCCAATATCTTTAAGGACTATAGAAAGCGAAGTCCATACTTTACATAAACAAAAAGTATTATGTACAGCGAAGTCCATACTTTACATAAACAAAAATATTCTGACATTAAAAAACAAATCAGTTTTATAGGTGCCACATCTGGCGTTTGTGAGAACTTGTGCCCACTTCTGGTATAACTTGACCTGAGAGGCCAGCTGTGCTCAGTGGTCACTAGGCTTCCTTTATTTGTTAATGGTGCTCAGTGCCAGTGGTTGGATTCAGGGCTTTGGACATGCTAGGCATGTGCTTTGCCCCTTGCACTGTCTTCTGGGCTACAACTCTGGCCCTTTAAACCGTCATTTATCGTCTCTCATGAAGGGCCAGTAACATGCTTTAGTGACATACTGGAAATGGTTAAGGCGTCCTACCCGCTGGGCTATCGCTCTGGCCCCTAGGTTTTTTTTTTTTTTAGGAATGTCCATATTGTTTTCTAAAAAAGGCTGTACCCACCAGCAGTGAATGAGAGTCCCTTTTCCCTACATCCATGCCAGCACTGGTTGTTCTTTTAGGTGTGTGTCAGTCTTTGTTGTGATGCTTAAATGCTTTCAAAATGATGTTTTTCATGTTGGATTTAGAATTTTCATTTGATAATCACAAGAATATAATTATCAGTGACCTTTGTGTTGAGTAAGAATAGTAGTTTTCTTGAATTATTTTGTGTAGTAGCTTGTGTCTTTAATCACTTGTCACTTGTACTTGTCTTCTTGTTGATCATTGATTTGCTTGAGCAGGTGCCAGTAACGTCTCCATTTGTTGGGAATGAAGTCCATTATTGTTACTGTTTTGGCATATCAAATACACCATGGATAGCTTGCCAGGTTCTGCTGTGGCTCTGGGTTCATCCCAGGGGACCAAGTCTCTTTCTGTGTCAGACCGTCAACCATCCAGGGCCCACGGGTAGAGGCCTGGGGAAGACAAGCCTGTCTCCTGTCTGCCACCTGCCAACGCAGCTGGGCACCACAGCCACACCTGCAACACCTCCGAGGGGGCAGAAGTGTCTTTAATAGTTATTGTAAAACTAAAGGCCAAAAAATAATTAAAAGTTTAGGTAATACTTTAGCATCTATATAGTTAAAGTAGTGGGAGGTTGATCTGTGCCAATTTATAAAATACAAATAATTCTGGAAACAAAAGTTAGTGTCTTTGATCAAAATTTTGAGGGTTTATTGGTTTGATTTCTGGGGTGGTTATAGATTTAATAGTTTGTGATAAGATGAAAGTGTTTGAAAATCTGACTTCTTAGAGCATTTTTATTGCAATTTAAGTAGAGTACAGTATTTATTATTTTGTGTGACAGGATACCCAGAGTTATATTGACGAACGTCCTAGGAACAGAGTTAGGAAGAAAATACATAAGGACCTCATCTGTAACTGTGACCAGTTTGGGAGATACAGACAACCCGAAACCAGAGCAGCTTTCTCTGCCATCTGACGACAGCCTAGACTCTCTTCAAAATGTGAATTCTCACAAGAACTCCTTTTACCTGAAAGGTATGTTTAGAAGTTATGTTACTTTTAAACAATCATACTTATTTTCATGAGATCTCTCTTCTCTTATTCCCCCTGCCCCATATGTTACTGCTGTATGTGAGACAATATGACTTTTCTTCCGTGGTGGTCGGAGTGACTGTTGAAACATGGCCAGTGATTAAAATTTAAAAGGTACTAGTCACATTCTTTGTGTTTTAAGAAAATAGATTTAGAGGAATGATTCATGGATTAATGGAGTAATATTAATTCAATCATCTACTTCAGTAATTCATTGAAAAACATTAATCTCCTCTACAGTGATCAGGAGACTCTAGGCCAATACTGGTGATACTTGGCTTTGTGGGACTGAAGTTTGCTACTAAGGCCTGGCAGTGTGGTAGCCCACCAGGGCCACCGTGATGCTTGATGGCCACCAGGGTCACACCTAGTGGTACTCAGGAACCCTGTGATGTGGAATAAAACTCAGCATCCTCATATGCAGGTCTATTATGAGCTCTCTTTCTGACTGTATTTCACTTTATTAGTCTGGTACGAATGAAAACAGCTCTACTGAGTTATGATTTTTTCCTCTTCCTTTGTTTTTTTCTGTGTGTCTGACCATCTGACTACTCACCCATCCATTCATCACTTCATGTGTGTGGTATTTGGTTAAGGGTCCAACTAGATTATTTTGCATGTAGATACTGATTCTTCCAGTATCGTTTGTTAAAAATTCTGTCCTTCATCTATCAAGTGGTGTAGCATTTATGTCAAAAGTCATTTGACCACTGAATGCATGAGGGTTATTTTTGAATTACCTTTTTGTATACTCTTTTTTTTTTTTTTGCTTTTTGGGTCACACCCGCAATGCTCAGGGGGTTACTCCTGGCTCTGCACTCAGGAATTACTCCTGGCGGTGCTCGGGGGACCATATGGGATGCCGAGGATCGAACCCGGGCCGGCACAGGCCGGCGCGTGTAAGGCAAACGCCCTACCCGCTGGGCTATCGCTCCGGCCCTCTTTTGTATACTCTTGCTCTATATGTTTGTCATTATTGCAAATAATGACCTTTTGTTTATCACATTTTTGTTGTAAATTAAAAAGTAGTGAGACTTTAATATTTATTATTGTTCTGGATTGTGTGGGGGAGGATTGTTTGTTTGGGAGGGTGCCTCTTGAAGTTCTCTGAATTTTTGGCAGTTCTAATTTTTTATTTTAATAGGAACCACCTCCAAAGGTGTTCATGTTCCTGGGGATCTCTTCTGGTAATATTTATCTAGGCCATGCAGGCCTGATAGTGCTCAGGGCCTGATGGGACTGGTGATGGCCAGGTCCCTTGATGATGCAGATGGGTCCCATGTTGTGCCGGCAACCAATGTTAGGCATGTGTTTCATCTGTTAAGTAATGTTACTTCTCCCCATTTTTTTGAATTTTTAAAAAAAATTATACCACCGTGGAATATACAATTACAAAGATGTTCATGTTAGGGTTTCAGTCAAACAGTGTTCCAGCACCCATCCCTCCACCAGTGCCCATTTCCCTCCACCAGTGGCCCCTGATTTCCTTTCCCCACCTCCCGGCCTGCTTCTATGGCAGGCACTTCTTTGCCTCTCTTCTCTCTCTCTCTCTCTCTCTCTCTCTCTCTCTCTCTCTCTCTCTCTTTCTCTCTCTCTCTCTTTGCTGCAATGCATACAGTTAGAGGTTATCCCACTTTGCCTATATTCAATGCTCAGTTCTAGGCTGGTATTATAATTTCCTACAGTTATGTGAACATTGTTCCGTTCTCTGTGTTACCTAACCTCTGTCTCCCGCACACTTGTGGTAAATTCCACCCACTGACAAGACCTCCTGATCCATGTTTTGCCTGACCTTGGATATTGTTATCATGCTATTTTATTTTTATATTTTGCAAATAAATGCAGTCATTTTATATCTGTCCTTTTCCCTCTGGCTAATTTCACTCAGCATGATCCTCTCCATGTCTATCCATTTATAGATGAATTTCATTACTTTGTTTTTCTTTATCATAATAAAGGATGAAGAAAAATTTTTCATATACCTTTTGAACACCTCTGTGTCTTGAGGATGTTTCTGTTAATTTCTTCCCCCACAGTTTTTGATGGAGGTTATTTGACTTTTTTTCTTGTAAAAGTTTTGCCAGTGCTTTATGTATCTTGGATTAGTGGTGGGCCAATAATTTCTGCCAGACTATGGGGTATTTTTTTTTATTCTGGTCATTATTTTGTAGTGCAGAAGCTTCTTAGCTTAATGTAGCCCCATTTGTCTATGTTTGCTTCTGTTTGCTTGGTCAATGGAATTGAATAATGGAAGATACTTCTAGATGCAATGCCATGAAGTATTCTACCTATTTAATAAATAGGTTCTCAGTATAATTCATGGATTCAGGTCCGATGTGGAGGTGTTTCACTTATTTTCATTTTACATTTGTTATTACTATTTTTTTTCATGTAAATGGCCAGTTTTCCTAAGTCCATTTGTTGAAGAGGTTTCTTTTGATCTATTTTATACTTTTTGCTCCTATGTCAATTGTTTAACTATCAGTAAACCTGAGGGTCTGTTGCTAGACTCTATATTTTATCCCATTGGAGATAGTTTCTCCTTATTCCAGTACCACATATTTTGATTATTATCGCTTTATGGTATAATTTAAAATCAGGAAAAGAAGAAGCCTCTCATATATTCTTTTTCTTGAGGGTTGCTTTGGTTATTTTTTTATTACTCCTTATGAATTTCAATAGTGTTTGATTTCAATAGTGTTTGATTGTCTTTTTTTTTTTTTTTGGTCCAGGGTTACATCAATGGTGCTCAGGACTTAGTCCTGACTCTGTCCTCAGAGATCACCCCTGGCAGGGGTCTGGGGACCATTTGGGATTCTGGGGTCCACCCTGAGTTGGCTGTGAGCAAGTGCTCTACTACCACTGTTGCTCCAGCCCCTATCTCGGGTATTACTATTGGCATTGATTGAGTTCGTGTAGTACTTTTGGCAAGATTGTCAATTTGACAATAGTAATTTTTCCAGTCCATGAAAAGACATACTTTTCCATTTCGTGGTGCCTTTTACTAATTTTAGTAGTGATTCATAGTTTTTCAACTCTTTTTGTTAAGCTGATGCCCACGTATTTGATTTTATGAGACACATTGTTGTTAGAATTGTTTTATAAATTTCTCTTCTAACACAGGTGATCTCACTTACTTGTGGTTTATAGAATACTGGATGAGGAGATATATTGTAGTAAAGATTGATGTATGTAGATCACTTTTCATCTTAGTGTTAGAGAGGACAGAAAA
Organism: Cryptotis parvus; assembly: GCA_021461705.1. Lineage (NCBI taxonomy): Eukaryota > Metazoa > Chordata > Mammalia > Eulipotyphla > Soricidae > Cryptotis > Cryptotis parvus. The sequence goes on from JAJIBD010011347.1 coordinate 6,226, forward strand.
GGAAGTTCCATATTACTGTTGGACTAATTTTTCATTAATAGTGACATTGTGCTTTATCATTTCAAAACTTGTTTTCACACATGCTTATACACACACAGATACACACACACAATTTCTTTCTTTCTTTTTTTTTTTTTTTTTTGCTTTTTGGGTCACACCCGGCAATGCTCAGGGGTTACTCCTGGCTCTGCACTCAGGAATTACTCCTGGGGTGCGAGGGAACCATATGGGATGCCAGGGATCGACCTCGGGTCGGCTGCATGCAAGGCAAACGCCTTACCCGCTGAACTATTGCTCCGACCCCCAGGCTTATATTTAAGTAGTACCTTGTTGGGGAGCTGCATGGATCCCCAACAACATTGGGGAATGAATTCCTTTTTATCTCAAGGACCGGTGTCAGATGAACAAACCACAAGTTTCACTCAGTTCCAAAAGCCTTTACTAATCACCAATAATACAACAAGCTCTGCTACTACAATCCAGATAATGGGATTCCCCAGACCTCTAGCTCTTGGCGAGGTCTCTGACCATTCTCTTATGCTCAGGTCTCCCACCAAAAAGGGTGAATTTTCCTCAAGTCAGTCCCTTTATAGACCCAAAAGCCAGAGTCTTTTCTTCAGGGTGGGTTGCGTTAACAAAGACCAACCAATCAGCTTTTAGGTGTAGAAGTTGGGTGGTGCCACACCTCTGCAGGTCCAAACAAATGATAATGTGAGGGCCTAGACCCTCAGAGATTATCTCTTATGTCAAAACGCTGGAGAGAGAGAGGGCTTGTATAAAGAAATACATCTTACTGGGTGTATATTTATGGGGAGAATAATAGTTTCAGTCCATGGACTTTGTGCAATCCAGCTGGTACCCTCAAGGTCCTTCTTATTTCTACTCTGCACCAGGGTAATTCTAAGTGTCCTGTCCTCTGTATACTGTGAAAGGGTCATTCTTGCTTGTGTGAGGGCAAACTAGCATGATCCCTCCTTTGATCTTGGCAGAGGTGATAAATGGTAGTTTCAGTGTAGCCAGTGTGGTGGTTTCCGGTAAATTCTAATTGTCCCATGCAGGGACCAGTGGGTGTTAAGAGGAATTGTTCCCAATCTAGGTAGCATTAAAATCATAATAGAGATTATAATAGTATTCCAAGAGTTATCAATCAGAGTCAAAATGACTCCTGTAACTGCCACACCCTCTATCAGTGTTTACATGAGAGATCTCTTTGGCATGAATCCCTACTTAAAGATATGTAAATAGCTTAAACTGTAAATAGCTTGAACAGCAATGATCCAGAGCTAGCTAGGCCATGTCATTCAACATCTAGTCTATTAAATTATTTTCATTATATGTGAAAATTTTCATCCTCCAAACTTTATTTTGTACTTTTGATGTGTGAATCATGCTTGAAACATATCACTAATTACTTCTGGCAAATGATTAATTATATATAGGTATGGTTATTAAGTACTTGTATTTATGGTGCTTTTATTTTAGATACCTTTGATTTACATGATGTATGTATTATTATTTTGCTCATCTTGCATATCGTAATCCTGCAGTAAGGGCATCTGTTGCCACCTCACTCAAGGGGTTCATGGAGAGTTTACAGGGATGGCAAGTTACTTTTCAAATCTCAATTCAATTTTCTCTTTGCTGGTCACAGTCTTTAAATTTTTCTTGACTATGTGGGAATGTATGTATAACTTTGAAATTTTATGTTGCATGCTAGATGGCTTTTAAGTTTCTTTTGGTTCAGGAAATTGTAATGTTGCTTTGTTTTATAGGAGCTCACAATCAAATAAGATAGACAATTTTGCAACACAGGCTCTAAAAATGGAAGAAAGGCAAACAGATGTTGATGGAATTTCTCCTGTAATGATTGATATTCAACCTAAAGGTTTGTGAACCTTAGGAAACTAATGTCATTAGAATTATTACTTTTGTAGTGTAATAATTTTAAAGTTATAAATAACTTTACTTATATATTTAAAGGAAGATTATTTAGCAATAAAAATAAAATTGCTAAATTTACTGTGGCACATAGTAATACATTTATTTACTACAATTAAAAATTAAAATTTTTAAATTCATTCATTCATTCATTCATTCATTCATTTGCTTTTTGGGTTACACCTGGCAATGCTCAGGGGTTACTCCTGGCTCTGCACTCAGGAATTACTCCTGGCGGTGCTTGGGGGACCATATGGGATGCTGGGGTCAAATTCGGACCGGCACAGGCCGGCCAGCGTGCAAGGCAAACGCCCTACCTGCTGGACTATCGCTCTGGCCCCTAACATTTATTTTAAAATTGAAAAAAATTTAGTTTTTGTCATACTATGATGAGATACACAATTACAAAGATGTTCATGTTTGGGTTTCAGTCATACAGTGTTCCAGCACCCATCCCTCCACCAGTGCCCATTTCCCTCCAACAGTGGTCCCTGATTTCCTTTCTTCCTCCCCTGGCCTGCTTCTATGGCAGCACTTTGCCTCTCTTCTCTCTCTCTCTCTCTCTCTCTCTCTCTCTCTCTCTCTCTCTCTCTCTTTCTCTCTCTCTCTCCCCTCTTATATATTGTGGCTTGAAATACATACATTTAGAGGTTATCATGTATATCTATATTCAGTGCTCAGTTCTAGGCTGATATTATCATTTCCTACAATAATTAGTACACTGTTCCTTTCTCTGTGTTACCTAACCTCTGACTCCCACACACTTGCGGTAGATTCCACTCACTGACAAGACCTGATTCATGTTTTGCCTCGCCTTGGATATTGTTATCATGCTATTTTATTTTTATATTTAGCAAATAAATGCAGTCATTCTATATCTGTCCTTTTCCCTCTGGCTAATGTCACTCAGCATGATCCTCTCCATGTCCATCCATTTATAGGCAGATTTCATAGCTTCATTTTTCCTAACAGCTGCATAGTATAAATGTACTAACGTTTCTTTACCCAGTCATCAGTTCTCGGGCACTCTGGTTGTTTCCAGATTCTGGCTATTGTGAATAGTGCTGCTATGAGTATAGAAGTGTAGATAGTGTTTCTGCTGTGTGTTTTTGGTCTCCCAGGGTATATTCCCAGGAGTGGTATGGCTGGGTCAACTGGGAGCTCAATTTCTAGTCTTTGGAGGAATGTCCTTATTGTTTTCCAAAAGGCTGTACCAGTCGACATTCCTACCAACAATGGTTGAGAGTCCCTTTCTTCCTGCATTAACGCCAGCACTTGGTGTTCTTGCTCTTTTGGATATGTGCCAGTCTCTGCGGTAAAAATTAAATTTGATATTTATTTTCTTTCTTGGGAAGGGGAAGCTTGGCCTATAAATATAAAGTGTTAGTTTAGCTATTCTGTGTTGCTTTCAAGGGTCTGACTGGTAATTTTAAGACTAATTTGGTTATTATTATTAGCTTCCAACTATCTGTCCTCCTACTATGAAATACATTGTTTATTCATTAGAATTTCTCTCAACTCTAGGAGGATGCCAAAACAAGCATCTATTAGCAAATTTAAAGGTAAATACACCTAAGAATTCTGGAAAATCTTTGTAGGTCTCTTTGCATGTAGGGTTAATGAATTGACTTCTTTCTCCCACTTTTTTGTCTCTTTTTAAAATATTTTAATAAAAATTTGAAGCAAAATAATTTATATTAGTAATATTTGAAGCTAACATCTTTAGAATTTCTTGAATTATTGATAGCTTCAAACTAGTTGAGACATTTAGTTTTCTGAGCACTTTCTATAAATTATTCTAGAGGTCTGACCTTTAAGGACACTATACAAAAATGTTTAGCATTTCATTTAGAACACAGTTTTTGCACATTCACTGTTAACTTTTTGTTGGTTTCACAGAAGAGGAAAAGTGAAAGAGAACTAGACTTTTAACTTTTAAGTATATAAGAAATCAGTTGGAATTGTCATGCTGAAAGTATTCAGAGAAAGCATTGACCCTGTAGACATAGCCTTTCAGTTAGTCACTAAGTATTGTCAACATAATGAAAAATGTTTACTTTTGTAGGAACTATACTTTCTCTAGGAACAATTTTCTTTGGCTAACAATCTAAAATACAAGTATTAGTACCAATGGACTCATTTCATATACAATTTTTTTGGTTTGTTTTGCTCTGGGGACATAACCAAGTAGTAGTTCATAGATTATTTCTGGCTCTGTGCCATACCTACCCCTTCTGGTGGTGATTTGGGCTTTTTGCATGCGCAGTTTGTGCTCAGACCTTTGAGCTGTTCTTCAACCTAAAGACACTGTTAAAAGCCTTCATTTTTATTGTGTCCTTGGATAGCAGGAATAGTTCAACAAAAAGCTTTTTGATATGTGTTCATCACTTTTCTCTGTCTCAGGGGAATTTTATTTTATTTTTATTTTATTGTTTTTTATTTATTTTTATTTTTATTTTTAAAAATTTTTTATTATACCACCGTGAAACATACAATTACAAAGGTGTTCATAATTGGTTCTTGGTAATACAGTATACCAGCACCCATCCCTCCATCAGTGCCCCATTTCTACCACCAATGTACCCCACCCCTCCCGCCCACCCCCATGCTGCCTTAATAGCAGGTACTCAGGGAATTTTAAACTTGCACTAGGGTGTCGGGGATACTGCTAGGGTCCCTGACAGTGTCAGGACAGAAGTTCTCTTCTAACTCTGAGGACGCAGGGGGAACAAATGAAAACTCACGAGTCCAGCGCAGTTCCAAAAGGCTTTTAATAGTACAAAAGCTCTACCACCACAATCCAATATAATGAAAGAACTCTAGCTCTGGTCCGAACTTAGGCCATACAAAAGAGCCTGAGTCTCCCACCAAAGAGAGTGGATCTCACCCGAGAGGAGTCCTACCCAAAAGAAAGAGCAAAAGGCCGAGGGAGCAAAAAGCCAAGGAGCAAAAAGCCAAGGAGCAAAAAGCCGAGGAGCCAAAAGCCAAGGAGCCAAAGCCAAGGAGCAAAAAGCTGATCCCCTTATATACACCAAAAGTAATCCACCCAGGAGGGTCATGTCAACAAAGAACTCTAAACAGAGGGTAGAAGGGCGTTGCCACACCCTATTGCAGGTATAAACAAAGATTACACCAAGGACTACTCCCGAGATTATCTCTTACATAAAACACTGGAGAGAGAGAGAGAGAGAGAGAGAACTGATATAAAGTAATACATTTTAATTTCATGAGCTTCATGTAATCTAGATGGTACCCACAAGGTCCTTCTTATTTATTATCTGTACCAGGGTGACTCTGAGTATCTTGTTCTCGTGTACTGATAGGGTCACACTCTCCTGCTTGAGAGCAAACTAGTATGATCCTTCCTATAGTCTTCCTATAGTCTCATAGTAGCCAGGGTGGTAGTCTCCTGGTAAATTCTAACTGTCCCACACTGGGTGCAGTGGGTATAAAGAGGAGCTGTGCCCAATCTAGAAAACATAGAAGTCTTAGTAGATGTATAAGTCAGAAGTTATTCAATCAAAGCAACTTCTGTAAGTGCCACACCCTCTAGCAGTGTTTACATAGAAGAGAGGTCTCATTTGAATGAACCTTGGCTTAAGATTAAGCTGTGAGTGGGCAAAACACCAAAGCTCCCAGATTAGCTAAATCTGTCATCCAACACTAGGGTAGAAATTTCATGATTAAAAGAAATTGTCTAGTAATACCCCTGAAAACTCTTCTTGTTGATTAAAAAACATTTTTTTTCTTTTTTTTTATGGGCCGTCCTTGCTCAGTGTTTAGGGGATTATATGTGGTGCCTATGATCAAATTGGGCTAGACCACATGCAAAGCATACACCTTATTTATCATGCAATCTCTCCGTCCATTGATTAAATTTTCTTAATAACATGAACTGATAAAATTTTATTGAGGTTCATTAGGTTTTTATTCTATAGATAGATGATTGTATTTCTAATCCCAGTTGTGTAACATAAGTTAAAAAATGAATGAAAAAATCTGTGTTAAATTCCAGATGTACCATTCTCTTGTATTTGCATCCAAGCTTTGTTTTTATAAAAACAGTGCATTTGAAATAGTCACTATGGGGCCGGAGTAATAGTCCAGCAGGTAGGGCGTTTGCCTTGCACGTGGCTGGCTCATGCCGGCCCAGGTTCGATCCCTGGCATCCCATATGGTCCCCTGAGCACTGCCAGGAGTAATTCCTGAGTGCATAGCCAGGAGTAACCCCTGAGCATTGCCAGGTGTGACCCAAAAAGAAAAAAAAAAAAAGAGTCAATATTCTTTTGTTTATAGGAATTTGTGGCCTCTTTAATTGAATATGCTAGTAATCTTTGCAGATTAAATCCTATATATTATTTAGGCAAAATTCTGTTTTTACAGTTTCTCACTCTTTTTTTCCAATGATATAGCATCAACTGGCTTGTGAATAGTAATTCTTTGCCAGAAAAGTCTGTATAACAGTATTTTTCTCAAGCTCCTGTCATCTTTTTGCTGTAGCATTTAGATTTAGAAGTTTATTGTTTAGCTTGATATATTCATATATATATATATATATATATATATATATATATAGTATTTAACTACCTTTAGAGTTCATAAATTCACAAAATGAAATTTAATATGCTATTCAAAGTACTGAGTTGATATTTGGGTGCATTTATTTTTCTAGGGTAGTAAAGATTATTTTCTTTGGAAGTTAGATTATTTACTATTTTAGAGTTTTTGTCTTCACTATGGTCCTAATGTCTGCAATGACAAGTGCATATTATGAATGTTAGTCATTATGTGACTGTGAAGATAGATTATGAATAATAATAATTGGAAGAATAGTTGTCTTATGTTGAAGAACATTGGATAACTAGAGAGCTCCAATTTGTCTCTTGAGTGATAAACTGAATTCATAAGGAACCTGTTGTGGGACTCATGAATAAACTTTGGGTTGATATATAATATAGATTCAAAAAGAAAAATAGGGGCTGGGAGCAATAGAGGAATTAGGGCACATGCCTTGCCTTTGATCAGTCTTGGTTTGATCTGATCTGCTGAGCAACACTGAGTTCAATTCTAGAAGCCTTTGAGTACTGCTAAGTGTGGCCATAGAGGCCCTAAGCAGTCCTGGTATGCCCTAGGTAAGCCCCCACTGGGCCAAGGACCACCATATTTGCCTTTGCATTGAACCGCCACCTGGTTGGATGAGAATTTGTAGTAGGGCCTTTGGGCCTCCTAAGAGCCTCTTGGTAAACAATAAATAGGGGGAGGGCAAAATAATTACATAATCTCAGTAAGGCAGAGGGCACTCTAAAAGGCATTTTACTTATGTAATATATGTTGATGACTGAAATACTAAGTACTTCTACTAATATTTGATCTGGGTTTAAAATTAATGTTTTGTTGACTTCAAAGGCATATCATGGGAATCTGAGTATAGCAGGTTGGACACTTGCCTTGCATGTGGCTGACCCAAGTTTGAACCCCAGCATCCCACATAGTCCCCTGAACACTTCCAAGAGTAATTCCTGAGAGTAAACCCAGAAGTAATCTCTGAGCATTGCTGGTGTGCCCCCAAACAAAACAAAACAAAACAAAACAAAACAAAACAAAACAAAACAAAACAAAACAAAACAAAGCAAAACAAAGCAAAACAAAACAAAACAAAACAAAACAAAAAGACATATCCTTCACTGTAGGGTAGTAAACATAAAGTGACAGTCTTGATACTTAAAAAGAAGCAAATTGAAGATAATTGATAGGCTTATGAATTGCATATCATAGTTAACTGCTGAGGAAAAGTAATACGGCTTTTAAAAAAATAGAGATCACTATTTAATGCATTTAGTCTCTTTTAACTTTAAAATGCATCTGTATATTTAGGTTGACATTGGTAGTGGAATATTGTATGCCTATAACTCAACTATCAATAACTTTGTAAATCACAGTTCTTTAAATGAAAAGCATATAAAAAAGCATCTGTATATATATGAAACATAAGTTTAAGAAAGGTAGTTTTTGTAATCGCAGTGAATTATCCAAATATTTTAAATAAGATCTCCAAATTTGATTCATTATCCAAATATTTTAAATAAGATCTCCAAATTTCATTATCCAAATATTTTAAATAAGAGTTCCAAATTTCATTCATATCTTTTGTATTATAATCATGTATAGGCATAGCAGAAGGGAAAACAGCTTGCCTTGCACGTGACTGATCCTGATTCAATCTCTGGTACCACATATGGTTCTCAGAGCACTTTCAAAAGTGACACGGAGCATAGAGTCAGGTATTGCCCCTGAGCACCACTGTGTGTGGTCCCAACTCCCTGCCCAGTAATTCCTTTTAGTGTATTTCCATCTCTTCCCCTCATCCCGTCTTACTTTGACATTGCTCATGGGCTACTACTCCTAGCTCAGTTTTCAGGTGTCACTCTTAGTGGTGCTCAGCGGACCATGCATTGTTAGGGGATACCTGGGCCTCTCAAAAGCAAAACATGATCTCTCCAACCCAGTGGGTTGTCTCCCTGACCCATCTCATGTTTATTACCCGGGAACATTTACTTGGTGCTATCCGCTTAAATTTAGATGTCTCTATATTTATCATTATCGCTTAAATTTAGATGTCTCTATATTTATCATTATTAGTATAAGAATTAATCAGTGGGTGCCTTTATTTTAATAAAAAAATCATTGTATTACTGTGAGATAGACAATTAAAAAGCTGTTCATGATTGGGTTTCAGTCATATAGTGTTCCAGCAATGGGTGCCTTTTTAAAATGAGTTCAGAGTACTTTACAAAGTCCATTTTGGTGATACTTCTTTGAACTCTTGTAAGTGGGTTCTATATTTTTGGTTTGTTTTGGTATTTTTTCCCTTCCTGTATTTTTGTGTTATATTTATGTCTCTTTTTTTAAAGACCTTAATAGTGAAATTAGAGGTTGTGATCATTCTGAAGAAGGGAGCAAAAACAAGAAAGACACATATTCACATTCAAAATTGGAACCTACTCTGACTTCCAGGAAGAGAAAGAAAAAGCTTAGAAGTAAAAAACTTAAAAGTAATTCACCTGATTCTCATGATTCTGCTTCTTCTTTAAGGAAACCAGCAGAACAGACAGTAAGTAGAGGTGCTTACAGAACGAAATAACTTGTGCTGCGATAAAACTGACTTGATTGGACAAACTATATTCTTTCAGCTTTCTTTTAATTTCATAACATTTTTTGGTTTATTTTCCGGTATTATAATATTTAAACAGTTTAAAGGAAAACCTTTTTGTAGTAATAGTTAATGGAAATTTTTAAAATATTATAATCAAGTAAAAGTGTTAAAATTCTTCCTATTCTGATACAATTACTTTTTGGTGTCCATCCTCAGACTTGTTTTTCTTTATTTTCTCTTATTGTAACAAAATGTTTTCATACTCTACAGTCAGTTGCCTTTTTTATTTGATCTATTTATTTGCCAGTTTGTTTTGGGGCCACACCTTGTGATGTTTGGAGGCTGCTGCTTGCAGTGGTTGTGGGATTATGTGGTACCAGGGATTATATCCGGGCCTCCTACATACAAAGCATTTTATCTCTGGCCCTACCAACTTCCTTTTTTTCAGTGATGTAAAATAGTTTTATTTAAAGAAATTCGCTTAGAGAAATTTGAGGTGGGAGAGGGAGAGAGGTACAGAAAAAGAGGGAGACAGAGAAAAGAAGAAAAAGAGGTAGAGAGAATGAGAGAAGATATATAGAGAGAAGACAGAGTCAGAGAGAGAGAAAGAGAGAGGAAGGAAGGAAAAGAGATACCTATGTTTGAGAGATATGTGTTCAGGGGAGAACATAAAATTATCTAGAGTCGAAAAAGCAGAAATTGGCTCTTAGGAGAAAATTATATCCAGTTTCTCCAAATTGTCTTGGCCTGGAGTTGTCTACAACAGAAAAATTAATCTGGATTTTGCCACCTTAAACTTTTCTTTAGAGTATAGGGAACTGTAAAGATATGCCACAATTAATGCATTAATTAATTATTTTCAAAGATTGAGTGTGAAGTTAACATGGAATTACATGAATATAGCATTTTTCTTTTGATTTGATTTGCAAGCATTTCAGGATCTAGCATTTTCTTTGTTTATAATTATAAATAGGATTTAGGTTCTTATCATAATAAATACATGAAACCAGTGATTTATTTTCATACCATTATCCTCTTCAGGTTTTCCTTTATTGCTTTTATTACTGGAGTTTGGTGGCTTCCTTTCTTTGCAGACTTAAAATACTCCTCTCATTTTAAAGTTGACTTAGGTAGTGGGAGACCTGTGTAGAGATGGATGTCTCCTCTGTCTCGTCTTTTGAAAATATATTTTGAATTAGATTGGATAGTCCTAAATGAATATATCTTTCTTAGGTGGTACTGGCCAGAGTAATTGTAATTGTAAATGTAATTGCAGTTTTCTGTAGTTACAAAAGTGGTGTATTTACTTATATACTCTTCTCTAGGAATTAGAATTTAAATTGTATGCTAGGCAACATTAAAATGTACTATTTTTTGTATGCATTTATGTTCAGAGAGAAAATGACTTAACAGAATCTACCAACTTTGAAGTGTCCGATAAAAATCAACATCAAGACCCAAAGCTGCTGGAAGACATTACACCGAAACCGTAGAATGTGATTTCAGTAATGGGCCCTCATTTAGTAGCCGGGAGCCGACTTCCGACACTGTGCCCAAGAGCGCCTCTGACTGTGCGACCACTGACACTTTGGAGAATTCTATTTCAACAGTTACTGTGGGGCTTTCTCCTTTGGTTGAGGAGGATAAAAATGAATTTAACACAATAGATAAACCGCTGTTAAGTGAGCACAGTGAAGGGACCCAATCAGTAATGTCAGCTGAACCAAGTAAGTGATTTCTTAATTTTTTTAAATTTGGAAATTAGTTTTGTAAAGATTCAGTATGGATATGTTTGCTTTATCTTTATTTATTTATTTAATAATAAATTTTTTTTTGCATGGGGGGCGCACACCTTGTGGTGCTCAGGGCTAGCTTCCGGTTCTGCACTCAGGAGTCTCTCCTGGCAGGGCATGGGGAACCATGGGGTGGCAGATATCGAACCAGCTTTGAGCACATGGAAGACGTGCACAGGTCTTAGGCACACACACCTAAGCCGCTACATTATAGCTTTGACCCGTTTGGCGAACACTTTTTATTTGTAATTTGTGGTGCTTGGGGTGGGGAGGGGAGGAAGAGCGAGGAGAAAGGAAAAAAAGTGCTCAGAATGTACTCGTGGCTCATTGCTTAGAGGTTATTCCTGTCAGTGCTTAGGGACCGTGTGGTAGCAGGGATCTGTATGCAACCCTGGTACCACAGGGTAAATTGTTTGCAACCCCCTCCCCTCTCCCCACGGTAACCACTGTCGTGTCTCTGGTACCTCCACGAATTCCCATGGAGTTTTCAATACTGTTAAGGTAAACAGTGGAGTTTACCTAGCAGTGGAGTACTTAGAAATTGAATAAGCCTTTTTTTTATTTTTGGTAGTGCTCAGAATTGAAGCCAACACATACAGAACAAGTATTCTGTGGAGTCACATATCTGGTTCTCAAGGGGCCCAGAGATAGGATAGGATGCACTTGACTTGCATTCTATAGACCCAGTTCGAATCCTTGGCACCACATATGGCCCCTGAGAACTGACTGCCAGGGGTCACGTCTGAGCACCGAGGAAGGGATATCTCCTGAGCATCACTGGGTGCAGCCCAGTGACCAAATAAAAAGGGGAATGATTCTCAAAGAACAGTTACTGTTTTAGCGGAGGAGCTGAAGTACCGTTTAGGATTAATTTTTGAATGTTGATTTAATTGGTTTTGTATTTGGAAATAGTCACATAGCAAATGAACAACAAAAATATCAGAAAGGATCTTTCACGTCTTTTCCTAGCCATTCGTTTATCGTTCTTGGCAACAACTAATGTAATACGTTCTATGTGGAATTCAGAGTGAGGGCACAATATTGCAGTAGAACTAGAACTTGTTTATCTATCTATCTATCTATCTATCTATCTATCTATCTATCTATCTATCTATCTATCTATCTATCTATCTATCTATCTATCTATCTATCTATCTATCTATCTATCTATCTATCTATCTATCTATCATCTATCTATCTATCTATCTATCTATCTATCTATCTATCTATCTATCTATCTATCTATCTATCTATCTATCATCTATCTGTCTGTCTGTCTGTCTGTCTGTCTGTCTGTCTGTCTGTCTACCTACCTACCTACCTATCACCATCTATCTATCTATCTATCTATCTATCTATCTATCTATCTATCTATCATCTATCTATCATCTATCCATTCATTCATTTATTTTTAAAGTATTTTATTATACCACTGTGAGATATACAATTACAAAGATATACAATTAAAAAGTTCATATTTGGGTTTTGGTCATACAGTGTTCTACCACCCATCCCTCCACCAGTGCCCATCTCCCACCACCAACGCCCCGGTTCCCTCCCACCTCCCCCAGCCCTCCTCCATGGCAGGTTCTTTATTTCTTTCCCTTTCTCTTTCTTCCTCTATTCCTTCCCTTCCAGACTATGGATTACAGAACATACATTAAAGGGTTGTCATGTGTATCTTTTTGCCTGTATTTAATGCTCAGTTCTAGGTTGGTATTAGTACCCTCGACAATTGTTAGCACACTGTTCCATTTTCTGTCTTACCTAGCCTCTGACTCCCATACATTTGTGATAATTTCCACCTTTGACAAGACCTCCTGATATATGTTTCACTTGACCTTGGATATTGGTATCATAATATGTACATATATATTTATGTCATGCAAATAAATGCAGTCATTCTGTATCTGTCTATCTCCTGGCTAATTTCACTCAACATAGTCTTCTCCATGTCCATCCATTTATAGGCAAATTTTATAACTTCATTTTTCCTAACAGCTGCATAGTATTCCATTGTGTAGATGTACTAAAGCTTCTTTATCCAGTCATCGATTCTAGGGCACTCTGGTTGTTTCCTAATTATGGCTATTGTGAATAATGCTGCTATGAACATAAAAGTAGGGATGGTGTTTCCGCTGCGTATTTTTGGCTTCCCAGATAGAACTTGTTTTTAACTTCTCTGTAAGGCTATATATTTTTAAAGACTAGGTAAGATTATAGATAATGGTGAATAGAAGCTCTGGCTTGGAAATATTGTATATAGCTAGTATAAATTAGATAATGAATGATAGGACAGTTCTTAGAGAATTAAATTTGGTAGGATTGTTACATGAATTAGAATGTTCTCTTTTTTGTGTTTATTGTGACACATTAAAAAATTGTTTTTTTTCCATTTTAGTTGTTGTTTCCAGTGATGAGGAAGGACCAGCTGAAAAGAAAAATTCAGAAATTCTTAAATTACAATCTGAGGAAGATCATGCCATCTCTAGTGAAAATGAGAAAATTCTGAACCATCATCGTCAGAACTGCCTTTGATTGCATGCGAATCTGTGCAGGTAATGTATTCCTGCCTTCTCAGAGATTGGCAGTGAAATATAGATTATTGGCTAATGAACTTTTGCTTCACCAAGTGTAATACTGTAATAAAGATGTGATTTTTCTAAACTTGAATTTTGAAAAAACTTTCATAGTAATTGTCTTAATTGAAGTGAGAGAACTAATACCTATCCCCCAGTCATATATATTTTTCAGCATAAATATAATGAAAATGACTTGTCTATATTTTTCTTCTTCTTTTTGGACATTTAAAATACTTTATTAGGAAATTTTCTTTTTTTTAATTAATATTTTATTGTACCACCATGAGATATAGAATTACAAAGATGTTCATGTCTGGGTTTTGGTCATACAGTGTTCCAGCACCTGTCCCTCTACCAGTGCCCATTTCCCATCACCAATGTCACCAATTCCCTCCCCTCCCCCTAGCCTGCCTCTATGGCAGGTTCTTTATCTCTTTTCTCTTTCTCTCTCTCTCTCTCTCTCTCCTTCTCTCTTACGCATTGTGGATTGCAGTGCATACGTTTAGAGGTTATCATGTGTATCTTTTTGCCTATGAGGAAATTTTCTACAGTCAGTATGTGGGTGTTTCCTTTTTATAAATCTTATAATACTATAGCTACTTTGAATTATTTCTTTTTTGCTCAAATGCTGTTAATATTGCATGATAGAGAAGAAAGAAATGAGGAAATCAGATTCTGGCTCTGCTATGTTTGGGCAAGTCACTTACCTTCTTTAAGCCTATATTTCTTCCTAACTTAAATGAAGATAGTGACACTTACCCTCCCAAGATTATTTTGAATATTGAATGAAGTAACATACAGAGCATTTAGAACATAGTTATAAACTTGGCAGGCACCTTATTCTCTGATCTGTCTCTCTGGGCCCATAAACCTGTCAACTTGCATTTTTGCAAGTTTCTCACTTTTCTCCATTCTTTACAAATCCTTGTGGTTAGGGCTAACTTACAGTAGGCTGCAGTGGGCGAGTTCCTCTGCTGCATGTGAAACCCTGATCCAGGGACAGGTCATCTACCAATGTTCAGCATCGTCACTCTTTTCTTTCTTTTCTTAAGGAAATGATAAGTGGCAGTGCCTATTTGCTTAATGCTGGCCAAGTACTCTTTTTTTCTGACATGGTACTTTGAAGAGTATAGCTTAAAGTGCAAACATTTATTTTCAATAGTTATTTATACTGTCAGCATCTGATTTTTTTTTTCTTTTTTAGTCATACTCTGTGATGCTCAGGGTTGGTACTGGCTCTGTACTCAGGAATTACTCCTGGCGGTGCTGGGGGACCATATGGGATGCTGGGGATTGAACCTGGGTCAGCCGTGTGCCAGGCAAATGCCATACCCGCTGTGCTGTTGCTCTGGCCCCTGATTGTCCTGTTTTTAAGAAATGGCCATTAGTGACCACCAGTGCAGAAATATGGTAAACTTCTGTTACTTTATTTTTTAATTTATTAAAAAATTTAATTTCATGGGAGGCAGGTCACACCCGTCATTCTCAGGGGCTGCTCCCTGATCTCCCTTGGGATTTGCTTTCGGTGGTACTCAGGGGACCATGTAGTATCTGACATCATAGACTTCAGGCTGAAAAAGGTTAAAAGGTACAGTGAAGGCCCTTCTTGATAGTCAAGGGATGCTCGACCATGAGGTGTCTTGGAGGGGAGGGCAGGTTCTGGTCCTTGCCTGCTGCCCTGATAGAGCCTCAGAAGCCAGACTAACCTCAAGCACCACAACTGCAGCCACTTTCAATTGCTAACAGAACTCAAAGGGAACACTGATAGCAACACAATTGTAACTAGAGACTTCAATACCGCCTTGTCACCTTTTTGTTCTTTAAATACTGTGATCTAGGGGCCGGAGCAATCGTCCAGCGGGTAGGGCGTTTGCCTTGCACGCAGCCGTCCCGGGTTCGATCCCCCAGCATTCCATATGGTCCCCTGAGTACCGCCAGGAGTAATTCCTGAGTGCAGAGCCAGGACTAACCCCTGGCTCTCACATTGCCAGGTGTGACCCAAAAAGTGGAAGGTAGGAAGGAAGGAAGGGGGGGAGGGAAGGAGGAAGACCGTGATCTAAAAAGAACAAAATTTTCACAAGACAGTTCTTAGAAATACCAACTTGTTACCTCTTGATAGATCAACAAAACTGAAACTCAGAAGGAAGTACTGGCTTTGAAGGAAGAAATGGAAGAGAGAGGGCAAGTAGATACATAAAGGAATTTTCATCACCAAAAGGCTGAATACACATTTTTCTCCAGTGTGCAGGGATCATTCTCCAAGACAGACTACATGCTGGGTCACAAAACATACCTCAATTAAATCAAGAAGATAGACATTTTATCAACTATCCTTTTAGACTATGATGCACTGAAAAATAGAAGTTAATCACACAGAAACAGAGAATCAGATCAAACAGCTGGAAATCAAACAGCTCACTGCTGAACAATCAGTGGGTTAGAGAAGAAATCAAAAGATTCCTAGAAACACGTTAGAAGGAGGACATGAGCTAAGAGAGCTTGTGGGCATAGCAAAGCAGTGTTAAGAGGAAAGTTTATGGCTCTGCAAGCGCACATCCGGAAGGAAGAAAGTGCCTCAAATTAAATGACATTTTCATTTACTTCTGCAGTGGGGGAGGGGCTTCCTAGCAGTTCCCCGAGATCACCCTGAGTCTTGCAGTGACAGTTTCTCAGTCCTGGTGGTCTACCACAACAACATCCAGTTATGTGTGGGTCGTCCGAACTTTAGCTGATAGTGCTGGAATAGTGAGGATAGTGAGAATGGGGAGGGCTTGTGGACATGGAGATAGAACTCTGGGCTTTATCAAGTCGGCATGTGCTTTCCCATTTGAACACTCTCCTGGCCCTAAACACATACTTTAAAATAAAAATAAAAGTTTGTTTTTAAAATCATTGTCAGTCTTTATATAATGCTAAGTGTTATATATGTATTCTATAATTTATCTTTTTAGGTTTCATCTGAATTATGTTCATATAGACCAGTTATGGAAAGTATTTCTTATATTACACCAACTACTGAGATGAATCTACACCTGGATTTTATATTTACTTCTGTTTATATTGGAAAGATAAAAGGAGCTTCTATAGGATGTGTTACAGTAAGTATATTTTCATCAAAAAGATTTTCTTTTTAGTTTTGGATCTTGGGCAAGGCACTTCAGGATGTCATATCTTTTAACTATAATAAAAATGGAATTAAGATTAGTTTTAGATAGGATTTTTTTTTTTTTTTTCTTTTTGGGTCACACCCGGCGATGCTCAGAGGTTTCTCCTGGCTCTGCACTCAGGGAATCACTCCTGGCGGTGCTCAGGGGACCATATGAGATGTCGGGGATCGAACCCGAGCCAGCATGGGCTGGCCGCATGCAAGGCAAATGCCCTACCCACTGGGCTATTGCTCCGGCCCCTGTTCTTTTACACCTTTATAAAAAGTTTTCCTCCCCATGCATAGCCAGACTTTTTGTGTATTTTTTTTTTTTTTTTGCTTTTTGGGTCACACCCGGCAATGCTCAGGGGTTCCTCCTGGCTCTGCACTCAGGAATCACTCCTGGCGGTGCTCGGGGGACCATATGGGATGCCGGGGATCGAACCCGGGCCAGCATGGGCCGGCTGCGTGCAAGGCAAACGCCCTACCCGCTGGGCTATCGCTCCGCCCCCTTTTTGTGTATTTTTAATCACTACATCTGCCTATAATCATACTAACCTTTTAAGACTTGCTTGAAATACTTGAAATGTTGCCTCTTTCCTGATTTTTGATTTCTCCTTCCTCACAATATCTAACAGCTGGTTGTGACCCAAAAATTTCACCCACATCACCCCTCAAAATCGGTAAGACTAGAATCTTCTTTCAGGGAACTTATGCTCTAATGGAAGAGACAGATACAAATAGAAATAAAAATTTACTTTATCGTTTGGTAAACTATGCACAGTGGAAATGTACGGGAAGGAATGTACACTCATGTGGGAATGAATGTATATCTCTGGAGGAATCTCAGAATACTTCAGAGAAAGACAGCATATGATTTAAGACAGAGTTGTTTATCTGATGATCAGTTAGAACCTAATCTCAATAGTACATGATATACTATTTCATGATATACTATGATGCACATGATGTATATTGCACATAATAGTTCATCATGTACATCATAGTACATCATGTACAATCAAATCGATCAAGTTCTGGGAACTCCTGATAGTTGTACCATAGTTAAAATTGCATTAATTGAACACAGAGGTTTTAGAATAAATAATCCATGGTCATCAGATTTCAGATATTAATGATCTTGGAATGCCTGGAGATTTTGGTTTAGAATTAGTAATTCATGGTCACCAGATTACAGATATTAATGATCTTGGAATGCCTGGAGATTTTGCAATTACTCTTTAAAGAATGTTCACATTTTAGAATCCTCCTCTTTTTTAGGTTCATGTTAAAATAATTATTTTGTTTTTAGTGGCCAAAATGTTAACTAACGTTATATGATAATGATTGGTCAATGGAGGAAAATCTTAACAAATATTCAACAGTGGAGTTTTCATAATTGGAATTAGGTTACTACAGAGTTAGGTGGGCCTGCGATGAGCAATAAGATGAATAAAGTCAAACAAAAGACTTTAAATAAGTAAAGAGCAATTATTATTATTTTGGTTTATTGGCCACTCCTGACGTTTGTTGTTCCTGGTGAAGCTTTGGGGACCTTGTTTTGCCAAAGATCAGTTGCCAGGGATCAGTCCCAGCCTCTTGCATGCAGAGCACTCTCTCTGGCCCTCTGAGCTGTCTTTCTAGCCCTGTAAAGAAACACTTTTAAAGAACATCTTTAATTTCACTTATAGACACAACTCCCACTTACTTTCTAGATGTATCATTCCATAATCTTTACATTAATATTTAGTTATGGTTAAAGAAAAAGATATGACCCTGTGTATCTTTGGACCTGTGGGTCATATCTTTTTCTTTATATATATAAAGGACTATATATATAAATTTATAAAGAACTATATATAGTTATAAATAAATAAATAAAGCCTCTTTACCCAATTGATTGCATTTTGGTTGATTCCATTCTTCAATTATTGTGAATAATGTTATCATAGAGAAAGCTTTCAAAATTAGTTTTTTTAAATTTATTTTTTATTTTTAAAAGTATTTTATTATACCACCGTGAGATATAAAATTACAAAGATAAACAATTAAAAAGTTCATATTTGGGTTATGGTCATACAGTGTTACAGCACCCATCCTTCCACCAGTGCCCATCTCCCACCACCAACTACCGGTTTCTTCCCCACTCCCCCAGCCCACCTCCATGGCAGGTTCTTTATTTTTTCCCTTTCTCTCTCTTTCTCTTTTCCTTCCCTTCCAGACTATGGATTACAGAATATACATTAAAGGGTTGTCATGTGTATCTTTTTGCCTGTATTTAATGCTCAGTTCTAGATTGGTATTAGTACTTTTGACAATTGTTAGCACACTGTTCCATTTTCTGTCTTATCTAGCCTCTGACTCCCACATGTTTGTGATAATTTCCACCTTTGACAAGACCTCCTGATACATGTTTCACTTGACCTTGGATATTGGTATCATAATATGTACATATATACAAAATTAGTTTTTTTAATTCTTTCAAATACCCTTTCAAATTAGTTTTTTTTTAATTTTTTAATAAATGCTTAGGGATGGCATTGCTGGACTATATAAGTTCTTTTGTTGTTAGTTTTTTTTTTTTTTTTTTAGTGAGACCTCACTCGTGTAAGGCAACACTTTACTGCTGAACTACATTCCAGCCCTCCATTACTAGGTTTTTTTTTTTTTGGGGAGTTGCCACTCTAGTGGTACCAGTGGTGCTGGGGACTACTTTTGGCTCCATGTTTGGGAATTGCTCCTGGCAAGAGGCAGTGCAGTAATGGGAATAAAAATCAGGCATAGAGCAGGCACAGCATGACCTCAATCCATTGAACTCTCTTTTTGTATCTCATTATTAGCTTTTGAAGGGATAGTTGAAATGATTTCCATAGGGGTTGTAACAATCAACATTACCACCAACTGAGTTTATTTTGTTTCTCATCTTGACAATATTATTTCTACTTTTTGTTCTAAGTTGTTCTAACAGGTGAAAGTGATATTTTTAAATTAAAAAATAAAATATAAATATATTAAAAATATTTTAATTTTTTTCCTTGTCTTTTTTTGGGTCACACCTGGCGATGCTCAGGGGGTTATTCCTGGCTTTGCACTCAGGAATTAATCCTGATGGTTCTCAGGGGACCATATGGGATGCCGGGATCGAACCCAGGTTAGCTGTGTGCAAGGCAAGCACCCTACCCACTGTATTATCATTTGACCCCAGAAGGTGATATTTCATTGTAATTTTGATTTGCATTTCTATAATAAGTGAAGGTGAGCATATTTTCATGTACTGTTGGCCATCGCTTGTCTATTTTTTCTGAAGTCTTTTCAAATGTGTGACCATTTTTTAATTGGATTCTTGTTTTTTTATCAGTGGGTTCCTTATGTATTTTGCAAATTAACCTCTTACATATGATGCTTTGTAACATGGAATTAAGACAAGATTGCTGGGAATATCAGCATAAAGTCCTATTTTTATGCTTATTTTCAAACTCATTGATACTTTATGAAGCCATTTTGCAGTCTACTGGACTTTTTCTCTTTAAATATTCAGAAAGCTTTGTGTCTGGTTTTCTAGATGATCATATTGAGAATTAAACACTTGCACAGGTTTCTAAAGTTTCCATGAAAATTACTTCTTATATGTAAGGAAAATTACTTCTTATATAAGGAAAATTACTTCCTTATATAAGGACTTGAGCACCAAAATGTGACATTTCAGTGCGTATTTCTGCTTTGAAAAAGAAAATTTACAAGACTTGAGTAGTCACATATATGTGGGGGTGCAGATGGTAGATAAGGTAGAGAAGGGACCAGTTTGACAATAGTAGTTGGAAATAGTAATGCTAGACTACAACTGAGTATTGAAAGTAGGTCAAGGGATATACATGAAAGCCCTTCATGTATATCTGTATTTTGTCTGTATTGCAAAGCCGAATGTGCGCTGAAGGAAAGAGAGAGAGAACTCCTGCCATAGGGGCAGATTGTGAGTGGTGGGTGGTGGGAAAATGAGGTGCATTGATGTTGGGAAATGTGCACTGGTGGAGGAATGAGTGTTGGAACACGTATGACTGAAACCTAATCATGGATAGCTTTGTAATTGTCCATCACACGGTGATTCAATAAGAAAAGAAAGAATTGAGTACTAACACATTTTGAACAGTATGCCAATTTACTTTTGTTTTTTTAATTTTTTTTTAGTTCACAACAAAGTATATTAAGATTCCATTTCAAGGTAAGCTACCAGTTAATTGTATTATAACTTCTTTCACTATAATTTGAGTAAAAAATAATTGGTTAGCAAAAATCTGAAATCTTTCTGTCACCAGCTCTCCATATTTTTCCAGTATAGAACTTAAGTAAAATTAAGTTTAATAATGTATTTCAACTTAACACCTCGTTAAAAGCAAATTGAAAAGCTGTTAAGATGTTCTTCTCCTACTAGTGGGTCCCAGCAGCCCCACACCCAACCTGTGCCTCATTACAGGCTCCACCACAGCCCCTTACCGACCTGCTTGCTGCTTCACCCTCCCAGGTGAGGCTTCTTTATGGCTGATCGCACCAGCCCTGTTCCAGGTGGCAGAGCCACTCCCTTCCATATAGGTCCAAGACACATTATACTCAAAATGACAATTTCCAAAGGTGGAGACAGAATATTGAATTCATCAAGATAAAAAAAAGGAACTTGATAGATCATTGACCGCAGCTGGCACGGACAGAGAGACAGACAGGTAAATGTGAAGGAAACAGGAGTTTATTGGGGTGTGCTCCCGGGCGGACCCTACTGGTCTCTGGTGAGCTGGTGTAGAGCTGCGCACAGGGGAGAGACCGAGCAGGATTCTTAAATTGTCTTGGATGGGGAAAATGAACCAAGACTAGTGGAACTGGTGCGCTTGGTCCGGCTCCTGTTATCTGTTGGGGGTTCTCTGTGGAGAAGCACAGAATGTGGCGGGGAGCTTCCTGGCATCAGGTGGACCATGAGTCCTGTCTTCTGTGCTGGGGGCAAGGTGATCTCTGATTCTGGAATATTGCTGTCTCATTAGCTTAGCGCCATTGGGTCCTGCTTGCTGTTTTGTTCGAGCAAACCTCACAGAACTTACATACAAGAGAAGGACTGTATATGCACAACAGACCTACCAAATGAGACTTTACAGGCAAGAAGAATATGAACAGATACAATGCATAGCTAAGTGAACATCTTACCAAGAATACTCTATCCTGCTAGATTATCCTTCAGATTTGAAGGAATTATAAACAGGTTCATGGACAGGCAACACACAGCTCAGGAAATTCATAGCCTTGAAACAGTTTTTGCAATAACTCGTTATATAATTAATTTCAACTTAACACCTTTTTAAAAGCAAATTTAAAAGCTGTTAAGATGATCTCCACAGGTGGGTCCCAGCGGCCTCCACACCCAACCCATGTGTAATAAGCTTTTAAAGAGCTCCTTTAAGGGAGGAGGAGAAAATTCCCATCACGTGGCATTCAGAATGGCACTCACTAATGGTGCATATGGTTGTCTTCTAAATTAAGAAAGGCCAAAAACATACAGCAGTTAATCATCACGGGCATTTATTTGTTTCACGATAATTCTGTTTACCATTCCTTTAAGTTTTAGGACCAGAAAATATGAAATGAATTTATTGTATGCCTCCTAAAGGGTTGGCTGGGGCAGGAGTGGGAAAAAACCTTAGGATATTGGTGGAGGGAAGGAGACATTGGTGGTGGGATTGGTGTTGGGACATTGTATGCCTGAAACAACTGTTATGAACAACTTTGTATATCATGGAGTCTCAATAAACATTCCTTACAAATACAGGCGGTCCAGATGCTTTATAGCCTGGAAATAGTATACCATTGTTTTAATGATGTCACTTAATAGACTACTGGTAGTGGTAGGGAAGGGTCTGTTCTAGCGAGTGAAGTTTTAGCAACAATAAGATTTTGGTATATAAAAATGTAAATAGGAACTAAAAGGAAGGAATCATAAAGAAAAGCTTTAAATGTTATATACAAATACGTAAAATATTTTTTCATAGTAGCTAAAATTTTTTAAAAATACCATTTCTCAGTTGAATAAGTCAAAGTACCTTGAAACTTATTGCAACATATTGTATTTAGCCAGTTTTCTCATTCTGCTCTAAAAACTTTTAGAATAAAAATGATACTTAATGGCATCTGGTTACTGGTTTTGGCATATCAAACACCCATCAGACAGCTTGCCAGGCTCTGCTGTTGTCATTGGGCTACATTGTACGTGATAGGATTCAATGGAAATGTTACTGGTGCCCGCTCGAGCAAATGATGAATAACGGGATTCAAGTGTTCAAGTGTTCAAGTGATACTTAATAAGCAAGTGTTCAAGTGATACTTAATAAGCAATTGACAGTAGCCTCTTCAGAAAGTCAATTACATAAAAACCAAGGAAGAAAACATGTACAAACAAAAATTCAAATCTAAGCGAAAGTAGAAGAAATTTCTGCTCTAAGAGAAAAGATGTGATCTTACACACTTCAGGGGCTAGAGAAATAGTACAATGAGTGTGGTGTTTGCTTTGCTTATGATTAACCCAGGTTTGATCTCTGGCACCACTAGGAGTGATCCCTGAATACAGAACCGGGAAGGTCTTGAGCACCACTGGGTATGGCTCAAAAGCAAAGGGCCTCAGTTGGATCCCTACGTAATCTATGTACAGAATCCACAATTGCAGATTATGATAATCTAAAAATTAGGTTGCTAGTGCAAAGGGTATAAAGACATAGCAAAAGTATATGGATGGTATTAATTAGTAAAATTAAATGTTATTAATATATTAATACAATATTTTTCGAAGAAACAGATGACTTAAAGGGAAACAATTTTAGAATAGATAATTTCATGCTCTATAGCTAAAGCCCTGGGTGAATGACTTATCCCAAATGCTCTTGGAGCGATATTTTATTTTTAGTTAGTACTTGAACTTTGTTTCAAATAATACTATATTTTTTATCACATGATGTCTTAAAAGGCCATTTTAATTAAAAAGTTCAGTAAAGGTTTCTTCAATAATAGTGATTAACAACTTTATAAAGGAAACCAAAATAATAGTCTTCTCTAATTTTCCCCCACACTGACAGTGTTTAGGGCTTACTTCTGGTTCTGTACTCAGGGATCACTCCTGGCAGGACTCAGGGTACCATATGCGATCCAGTTATCGGACCTGGGTTTCCATGTGCAAGCCTTGCTCGCTACCCACTGTACTATCTCTCTGGCCCTTCTCTAAATTTTATGCAAGTGCCTACTACAAAAGTTTTTGTAAAAAGGTAAATAAATATAAAAGATTTTTTTCTTTTTTGGGTCAGACCCAGCGATGCTCAGGGGGTTAGTCCTGGCTCTTCGCTCAGGAATTACTCCTGGCGGTGCTCGGGGGACCATATGGGATGCTGGGGATCGAACCCTGGTTGGCCACGTGCAAGGCAAACACCCTACCCACTGTGCTATTGCTCTGGCCTCAATATAAAGATTTTTTGATGTAGAGGTCAAATGTATATTCTCTTTAAACATTGGAATCAGGAAAATTGACTTAGCATTATTTATATCAGTTATTATGCTTGTTATACCTTAAATTAAAATTATTTTTTCTTCATGTAGAAGAAATCTTAAGATTGTCTGAATAGGGCTAATTAGGGGTTTCAGGAACCGAGGCTTTTTAATTTTTCTACTCTGTCAACTCTGATTTATGCTTTTTTGAGGTCTTAAGATGTTATGGCTGATCAGACTTCACAACATGTTGTTGTTCAGGGAGAAAGTAGGAGGAAGGGGAAATTGATTAGAAGATGGCCCACTACCTGTGGTTTACTCTTCTAAGGAAACTTCTTGGATATACATGCTATGTAAACTCTCTTTATATTTTCTTAGCTAGAATTTAGCCATATGGTGGTAGGACTGTTTGTCAAATAAATTAGAAAGTAAAGTTTTATTTGAAAGTTGGGTATTTTCCTAAATAAAATTGGTATTATGTTACTAAGAAACTTCACAGTGCAGGGGCCACAGAGACAAGTCAGGCACTTTCCTTGCATCCTGGCTCGCTGCTAACCGTGGCACCCCATGTGTTCCCTGAGCGCTGTCGGGAGAGATCCCTAGTTCAGATTCAGGAGTAGTAGGCCTGAGCATCACTCAAAACCACAAGAAAATAGAATAGAAAGAAAAAGAAACCTCACAGTGTATAAAGAAAATGAGTAATTTCCCACTTTTAGTATCACCATAACCAATCGAGAATAAACCAAAGGTGGGGATTATTAGTATCACTGTATCACTGTCTTCCTGTTGTTCCTTGATTTGCTCGAGCAGGCACCAGTAATCTCTCCATGTGTCCTGTCGCAAAGCAAGTGTAGCCCAGGGCATCTGCTTGCTCCAGGGACAGGAAGAACCTCAAACTATTCTTCAGGTCATGGAATTGAGGTCCATAATTATTACTGGTTTTTGGCATATCAAATAAAACATGGGTAGCTTGCCAGGCTCTGCTGTGTAGGGAATTATAATACATGGGGATTATTAGTAATGAGTAAATTTTCTGACAGCAGTATTAAATCCCTATTCCCACTTACAAAGATGTAGCCAGATTCATATTATTATTGCCTCATGAGGATTATTACTTCATGAGGGAAGTTCTTCAAAACACTTATTTCTCCGCTCCTTTCCTTTGATATTACAAGGTTGCTAAAATCGGTTGTATTGAGCTGGGACTTGTGCAACTTAGTTTGCAACATAACAGGGGACACAGCTTCTGCACAGTTTCTGTGCAGGAGATCCATTAGCAGAGCCAGAGATTGCACTTGGAGATAAGGTGCAGGGATGAATTCACGGCGCCACACATGCTGGACAGGTGATTTATTAATGAGTCACATCCTGGGACCCTCAAGAAGAGTAATTTATTGGTGGTGGGAAATGGGGACTGGTGGAGGGATGGGTGCTGGAACAATGTATGACCAAAACCCAAATATGAACATCTTATGAACATCTTTGTAACTGTATATCTCATGGTGGTATAATAAAATATTTAAAAGAATTTAAATCAATTCACCGTTAATTGCAAAGTTATTATGATTGGGTTTCAGGCATATAATGTTCCAGCACCAATCTTTCACTAGTGCCTGTTTTCCTCCATCAGTGTCCCCGTTCTGTAGAGGCACTTTTTATTTCCTTTCTTCCTCTAATAGGCATGGTGGTTTACAATATTGTTACTGATAGGGTGCCATGCATATCACGTGACCTCCTTTTTACTACCCAGTCATCACCCAGAGTGATCACTGCTAAGTACCAGTTATCTTGCTCTTCTTTTTATTGCCTTTGGGCATTAGTTATTACCCATATCACTCAGAATATTACTCTCCAGATCCACCGAGTATCAGTAAGGTTCATGACTTTATTGTTTCTTAAGGCTGAGTAAGGCTGAGTAGTCTTCCGTTGTGTATATGTACTTGAACTTCTTTATCCAAGTCATCTGATCTTGGGTTCTTGGCTTGTTTCCAGATTCTGGCTATTGTGAATAGAGCTGCAGTGGGCCTAGGAGTGCAGATGTCTTTTCTGCATTGTGTTTTTGAGTCCTTCAGTATTTTCCCAGGAGTAGAATTACTGGATTGTATGGAAGCTCAATTCTCAGTTCTTTGAAGAATGACTATATTGTTTCCCCTAAAAAGGTTGGACCAGTTGATATTAATGACCACAAGCAGTGATGAGGGTTCCTTTTCCATCACATTCATACCAACAACAGTTGATTTTGCTCTCTTGGATGAGTGCCAGTCTTGGTGGTGTGAGGTGATCTGTCAGTGTTGTTTTGATTTGCATTTCCTTAATGATTAGTGATAATAGATAATTTTTCCATATGCCTTTTAACCATTTGTATTTCCTCTTTGAGGAAGTTTCTGTTCATTTCTTCTCTCAATTTTTTGATAGATTTGAATTTTTTAAACCTTTTATTGAGTGAGTGTTTGGCAAATAATTTCTCTCCCAGTTTGTGGGTTTTCTTTGTATTCTGGTCATTGTTTCTTTCGAGGTGCAGAAGCTTCTTAATATAGTATCGTTTTATTTATCTTTGCCTGAACTAGCTTGGTCAGTGGCATTTTATCTTTATAGATGCCTTTAGCTTCAATGCCATGGGGAGTTCTGCCAATGTTTTATTCTATGTACTTTATGGGTTCAGGTCTGATATCAAGGTCTTTAATCCATTTTGATTTGACTTTTATGCATGGTGTAAGAAAGAGGTCTGAGTTTATGTATTTCTTTTTCATGTGGCTGACCAGTTTTTTCTCAGTACCACTTGTTCAAGAGACTTTCCTTGCTTACTTCATATTTTTGCTCCTTTATCAAAGATTAATTGACCTTATGCCCTAGCGCCAGTCTCTGGATTTTCAGTTCAATTTCATTGATCTGAGCATCTGTCTTTATTCTAGTACCATGCTGTTTTAATTACTGCCACTTTGTAGTAGTTTGAGTGATGCATCCTGTCTTCTTTCTTTGAGGACTGTTTTGCCTATTTGGGAATGGGGGTTAGGGGTAGTGATTATTGTTCCATTTGAATTTAAGAAGTGTTTGATAAATTTCTTTGAAAAATATCATTAGTGCAATAGCACAGTGGGTAGGGCATTATTTGCCTTGCACACAGCCAACCTGGGTTCGATCCCTGGCATCCCATATGGTCCCCTGAGCACGCCAGGAGTAATTACTAAGTGCAGGCGGGAGTAACCCCTGAGAATTGCTGGGTATGACCCAAAAAGCAGAAAAAAACCCTGAGAAATGTCATGAGTATCCTTATAGGGACTTCATTGAATGTGTTTAACATTTTGGGGAATATTGCTATTTTGATGATGTTAATCTTCCCAATCCATGAGCAGTGTAAAAATATATGAAAACCATATCACATGTTATTCCTTGGTTATGATTGAGGTAATAAATTAAGAGCCCAAATTCATAAATAATTATTTGCTAATTATTTGACAATTACTAATTGTAATGTTATTTTGTTTTATTCTAATATACTGCTTGAAGTGTATTAGCTAAGTTTAGTTGTTTGAATGGGAAATATAGTTAAAATGCATAGATCTTTTTGAAATATTTAAGGGTTAAAGAAGTCATATAGTATGTATGCATAATATCGCTCACGGATTAATAAACTAACTTGTCTTTTATGTATTTCAGTGTCCCTAAATGAGGTTTCGTTGTTAATAAATACTACACATATAAAGAAATTTGGGTTATGGAAAAGTAAGGATAATGATCACAGTAAAAGGAGTCATGCTATCCTTTTCCTCTGGGTCTCTTCAGATTATCTTCAAGATATTGAGATACAGTTAGAAAATTCTACATTAAGCCAGAAATGTGAGTATAAACTGTTTTTGTTTTGTTTTAATTTCAGGATAACTGAAAAGTACTGGATATAAAATAGTTTTCTAGGAAAATTTAAAGCAAGGAGTAAACCCTAAGTATAGCCAGGTGCCCTCAAACTAAATTAGTAAGCATAATTATTTCTTTGAATTGAAATGTACTGAAAAGGAATTCTATTGTTGATTTCTGTAATAAGCTTTAACCAGTCAAAGTACTTTTATTGTCTAAAATAAAATTATTTCCATATTTATTTGTCAGTTGCCATCTTTAGTGATCTTTTTTTGGGGAGGGGTTGGACCACACCTGGCATTGTTCAGGGCTTATGTTTGTCTCTGTGCTCACTCCTGGTGCACTTGTGGGGCCATATGGGGGCTGAACTATTTCCCTAGCCCCTGTCTATCTTTTTTCTTTCTTTTTTTTGTTTTTTGGGTCATATCTGGCAATTCTTAGGGTTACTCCTGACTCTGCACTCAGGAATTGCTCCTGGCACGCTCAAGGGACCATATGGGATGCTGAAGATCAAACCGGGTCAGCTGCATGCAAGGCAAATGCCCTATCCTCTGTGCTATCGCTCTAGCCACCCCCGCCACTATCTTTATTAAAAAAGTTCTGTTTGTTTACTTGTTTATACCCCCATGAGATATACAATTACAGCGATGTTCATAATTGGGTCTTAGTCATATAGCATTCCAGCACCTGTCCCTCCACCAGTGCCCCATCCCACCACCAACATCCCCACATTTCCCCCCCCACCCTCCTGCCTCTATAGCAGGCACTTTTTCTTTTCTTCTCTTTCTCTCTGTTTCTGTCTCTGTCTCTGTCTCTGTCTCTCTCCTCTCCCTCTCCCTCTCCCTCTCTCCTCTAACATATTGTGGCTTGCCCTACAGGCATTTAGGGTTTATCATGTAAGTCTCTTTGTGTATATTCAATGGTGAGTTCTAGTCTGGCATTATCATTTCCCACAATTAGTAGAACACTGGTATATATTTATATCCCATTAATGAATGCAGTCATTCTATACCTGTCTTTTCCTTCTGACTAATTTCACTCAGCATGATAGTCTCCATGTCCATCCATTTGCAGGTAAATTTCATGACTTCGTCTTTTCTGACAGCTGCATAGTATTCCATTGTGTAGATGTACTTTAGTTTCTTTAACCAGTCTTCTGTTCTTCGGCACTCTAGGTTGTTTCCAGATTCTGGCTATCATAGAAGTGCAGATAGTGTTTCTACTCTGTATTTTTGGGTCTCCATGGTATATTCCTAGGAGTGGTATGGCTGGATCAAATGTGAACTCAATTTATAGTCTTTGGAGGACTGTCCCTGTTGTTTTTCAAAAGGATTGGACCAGTCAGCACTCCCACCAACAGTGGATGAGAGACCCTTTTTCCCGAAGCCACTCCAGCTCTGGCCATCTTTTTAAAAATTTTTTATTTTATTTTAATATTTTATTATACCACCATGAGATATACAAAGATGTTCATATTTAGGTTTTGGTCATACAGTGTTCCAGCACCCACTCCACCAGTGCCCATTTCCCACCACCAATGTCCCCGATTCCCTCCCTCCCTAGCCTGTATGCCTGTATGGCAGGTTCTTTATTTCTCTCTCTCTCTCTCTCTCTCTCTCTCTTTCTCTTTTCCTTCCGTCCACATGGTGGATTAGTGGATTACAATACATACATTAAGAGGTTGTCAAGTGTATCTTTTTGACTGGCCATCTTTTTAAAAGACATTTTTACCCATGTTTCATGTTGAAACTTGACAGAATGTAGCGGCAACATTAAATAACATATAGAAAGTCTTTATAGTTAATATTTTTAGTTTCTGGAAAAAATAAGTTTAGTTGAGTGTCATTTCTTTAAGAGTAGGTTAAATACTCTTTGTGCCCCCAAACACTTTTATTTCCATTTTGAGATATTTTTTCAACTGTATTTAGCTTTCATCTCCTAAAGAATAGAGTTTAGAATTGAGTAAGACAGATTAGTAAGGTTTTTCTTATCTGTTTTACCGACTTTCTCCATTTCCTTTTTTTCCCTTTTTACTCCCCCACACACACACTTTATTTAAACACTGTGGTTTACAAAGTAGTTTGTGATGATTTAT
>JAJIBD010011348.1:0-49040 GCA_021461705.1 Cryptotis parvus
CCAGCAACGCCAGGTGCATCCCTGGTAGGATGGTAGGAAGGAGTTGGGTGGACCTGGAGGTCAGACCGGCAGCCCCCACTCAAGCCTGGCCAGTACTCAAACCCCGGCTGGCTGGGCTGGAGATGGATGAGCTGGTTCAGCGACTGTCTGGTCTGCTGACCAGTGGCTGACCCCTGGTCTATGACCCCTGGTCTGTGACCCCTGGTCTGTGGCTGACCCTGGTCTGTGGCTGACCCCTGGTCTATGACCCCTGGTCTGTGGCTGACCCCTGGTCTGTGACCCCTGGTCTGTGGCTGACCCCTGGTCTGTTGCAGGACACCTAAAAGCCTAGGCCTCTGCATCTGCCCTGGATTGCCTCCTGCAGGTCACTTCATAGATAGGGGGTAGTCTGAATGTGGCAGTCTTATCTGACCATGTATTCTGTACTGGCTGGTATAAATATTCTCTCATGCTACCACAATCACCGTGGGACTAGCTAGATCTTACCAGCATATTTACCTGGCCACATTGGATCTCTAAGTAATTAGACCAGAGAGAAATGCTGTTTGCCTCCAAGCAAGCAAGCATGGCTCCCTGATAACTCAAAGGCAACTAAAATACAAAACTACCGTGAAGTAGATGAGACTCTTGTGAAGGCTTGGAGAAATATTTAACTGGCATTACTATTAGTCTTTGGTACAGAGACATGCCATCTCAGAAACCCCCTTCTCTACCCTATAAAGGCAATTCCAGGAAGATCTTGGCTCAAGACATTAGGTGAGGTACTGGGAGAAATTACCTGAGGGCATTTGATCCTTCCTGCCAGGGGAAGTTACATTTAGCTTATAGCTTCTTCCAGCTCTGCTAGGAGGCTTTAATTAGCTCTGGGTTCTTGTAAACAGCCAGATGGTCTCCTGAAGTTGCTGCATTTCTATAGATTTATTTTCCTGTTTTCATCTCTAGATAGCCCAGCCCATTGGGCTGGGCTGGGAGAAGTTTGGCGGATTTCTAGCTATAAGATAAGCTGCAAGAAGAAAGAAGCTCTCTCTTTTTCCTCCTTTTTGCCATTTCGGCTTCCCTTGGTGTTTTGCTTCTCCATCCTCTCCATTCTCTGTTGGGCCTCAACACGTGGTAGCAGCCATCTTGGCCTAACCTGGCTGGGGCCTAGCTGGGAACCCAGAGTCCGGAGGTTTCCCTGCTCTTGGATTGTATATTGGAACCTGTGATAGTAAAGCCCTTTTAAAACTGCATCGGGGCCGGAGCGATAGTCCAGTGGGTAGGGCGTTTGCCTTGCACGTGGCGGCCCATGCCGGCCCGGGTTCGATCCCGGCATCCCATATGGTCCCCAAGTACTGCCAGGAGTAATTCCTGAGTGCAGAACCAGGAGTAACCCCTGAGCGTCGCTGGGTGTGACCCAAAAAGAAAAAATAAAATAAATAAATAAAACTGCATCGGATTCCTGAGTCTCCATCCATTCCCTGCCGGCCCGGAGGTAGAAGGGAACTTCGCTCCCGACACCGGTTTGTGACCCCCTGGTCTGTGGCTGACCCCTGGCCTATGACCCCTGGTCTGTGGCTGACCCCTGCTCTATGACCCTGGTCTGTGGCTGACCCGTGTGGTTCCTGCACTGTAAATGACCTCCTGAGGTTTGGTTCTGTTTTATGTGAGCCTGAATCAGAACCTGGGCTGGGCCACATAAACAGCCAGTAAAGACACTGCCATGCTCTCAGCTAGGGTCTGATCCCTGACGCCCGAGCCTGCCGGGAGTGACCCCTGAGCACAGCGTCAGAGGTATCACAGCTAGCTGTGCCCTAAACACAAACAAAAACCGGCCGGTTAGGTGGAAACCTCCCAATTGTAAAAGTGGGGCTCTGAGCTGTTTCGTGGGACCTCTCCCGACAATACAGGAGGCCGGGGCCACACCATGTGCTGAGGGGCCCAGCGCCCGGGTCGTGTGCCTACCATTCAGCTACTTCCCGGCCCTGAGGAGAGATTCTGTCGGGGGTCCACACTAGAGGAGCTCAGGCAGTGCCCCTGGTGTGGTCTTGGGCGCTCTGAAACCCTGAAAAGGTTTTCACTTTCCCTGTGTTTCTTGTTTTGGGGCCACACCTGGTGATGCTCAGAGTTACTCCTGGCTCTGCACTCAGGAATTACCCCTGGTGGCGCTCAGGGACCCCATGAGGTGCTGGGGCTTGAACCCGGCCAGCCGGCGCCTGCAGGCAGGTGTTCTCCCGCTACGCTCCAGCCCCCCAAGGATTTTTTCTTTGAATCCCCGGAGCTCACACCAGCATATCTTACAGCCCGAATCCGCCAGGGCCCCAGGGCTGCTGAGTAGGAGGTTTAGGGTCTACCAGTGGTTCCGAAAAAAGGTTGGGTGCTTGCTCGGGTCTGAGCAGGAGGGACGCTGGAGGCTGTCTGGCCCCAGTGCTGGGTGGGAAATCAGGCGGGCGGAAGCCAGGACCCACTCCCGCGCTGGGGCTCCAGGCCTGGTGCCTTCCCGGGACAGCTGTGGCACTGTTGGTTGGAAACAGACCAACCTCCCGCAGCGCTGGGGCCGGGCACTGGCTGTCAGCGGGTCTCGCCTTTGCGGGCGGGGCTGCCGGGAAAGACACACAGGAACTGCTTTAGGGGCTTTTATTCTGCTTCTTGCCAACAAGAACCCGCATCTGAGGGAGGCAGCCGGGGCGGGTCAGGCAGGTGGTGCGGGTAAAGGCGGGTTCGAGCCCTCGGGCCGAGATGCTGCCGAGGGAGGGCTCATGGGGGCACCCACCTGCCTTCCGCAGACACTGCTGAGGGGCCGGGGAGGAGAGGGGCCGCTCACAGGGCAGTGCTGCCTGGTGGGCAGTGCACAGCCCGCTGGCCGGGCCCCTCAGGATACAGAGGCTGGAAGGGCAGGTCCGCGGTGGGCTGGAGCCTGCAGGACGGCAGAGAGCAGAAGCAGGTGCCAGGCGGCTGCCGGGCCCGTCAGGCAAGGGGACGCGGCTCCCTGACACCTACCAGTTGTCGGGCTCCACACGGTGCCGGCGGCCTCCATGAGGTGGAAGGTGTAGGCATGGCGGGAGCTGTCCGAGACGTTCTGCTCGCTCTTGTGGACCACCTCCCCGTGGATGAGCACCAGGGCCCCTGCGGGACACAGAGGGGCTTGGGGGCGTCCCCCCCTCTCCCGGCCCGGTCCAGGGCGTCCTCCACTCAGTGCTGGCGGGAAGCAGCCCGGTGCGGAGCCTTCGCGGGGCGCCCTGGCCACGGGCTGTGGGGACCAGCTCGAGGGACTCCCCGCCCCTGCCCTGGCTGGGCCGCACCAGACGATAGCAAGGCCCCGGTTAGCTCTTCCTCCCTCCTTCCCTCTCTCTTCCTTCTCTCCCTTTTCCTTCCCTTCCTTCTTTCTTCCTTTCTTTCCGGGGTTCTGAACTTGCGCACAGGCCCTCACAATGCACACGTGCTGGGGCCTGGGCCCTGGGCAGCGACGACAGGCCCGTGAGCCTGTGGGTCGCTGCTCACTCGAGCTCTGCACAGCCGCGTGATGTCGCCTGGAAGACGACCCACCACTGTGTGGGGAAACTGAGGCTCAGAACACTTCTCCTGTGCCCAAAGAGATGGTCCCGGGGAGCAGAGTATGAATTAATTTTATTTTGTGCATTTTGGGGCCACACTCAGAGATGCTCGGGGCCTCTTCCTGACCCAGCTCAGGGCTCACTCCTGGAGAGGCTTGAGAGATGGAATCAGGACCTGTCACATGTAAAGCAAGTGCCCCTAACCATTGTACTCCCTCCTCGGCCCTAACCACTGTACTCCCTCCTCGGCCCTAACCACTGTACCCCCTCCTCGGCCCTAACCACTGTACCCCCCTCCTCGGCCCTAACCACTGTACTCCCTCCTCGGCCCTAACCACACTGTACCCCTCCTCGGCCCTAACCACTGTACCCCTTCCTTGGCAGCTAACCACTGTACCACTCCTCGGCCTTAACCATTGTCCTATCTCCTCAGTCTTAAAATTTTCCTTTGGAGCTGGAGCGATAGAACAGCATGTAGGGCATTTGCCTTGCACACACCGACCCAGGTTGGATTCCCCAGCATCCCGTATGGTCCCCTGAGCACCGCTGGGAGTAAATCCTGAGTATAGAACCAGGAGTAACCCCTAAGCATGGTCTGTGTGACCCAAAAAGAAAACAAAATTAAAATTCAAATAAATGAATAAATAAATTTTTTTCTTTCTTTTAGGGCTGGAGCAATAGCACAGTGGGTAGAGCTAGCACGCGGCCAGCCTGGCTTAGATCCCGGCATCCCATATGGTCCACTGAGCACCGCCAGGTGTAAATCCTGATGTAGAGCCAGGAGTAACCCCTGAGCATTGCCAGGTGTGAACCAAACGGCCAAAAAAAAAAAAAAAAAAAAACTCTTTTAAATTTTGTTTTTTTTGGTGTTTGGGGGTTATTGTAGTTTTAATTTTTTTTTTTTTTTTGCTTTTTTTTGGGTCACACCCAGCGATGCTCAGGGGTTTCTCCTGGCTCTGCACTCAGGAATCAATCCTGGCGGTGCTCGGGGGACCATATGGGATGCCAGGAATCAAACCCTGGCCGGCATGGGCCTGCTGCGTGCAAGGCAAGCGCCCTACCCGCTGGGCTATCGCTCCAGCCCAGTAGTTTTAATTTTTTGGACCAAATGCTGTTATGCTGAGACTTTCCTCCTGGCTCTGTGCTCAGGGATCACTTAAGTAGGGTTTGGGGACACTATGTGGAGCTGGGGATCAGAACCAGCACGTACTAGCAAATGCCTACCCACTGTACTATCCCACCTCTCTCCTTACCCACTATACTATCCCACCTCCCTCCTTACCCACTATACTATCCCACCTCTCTCCTTACCCACTATACTATCCCCACATCTCTCCTTACCCACTGTACTATCCCACCTCTCTCCTTACCCACTGTACTATCCCACATCTCTCCTTACCCACTATACTATCCCACCTCTCTCCTTACCCACTGTACTATCCCACCTCTCTCCTTACCCACTGTACTATCCCACCCTCTCTCCTTACCCACTATACTATCCCACCTCTCCTTACCCACTGTACTATCTTTCCATCTCTCCTTACCCACTGTACTATCCCACCTCTCTCCTTACCCACTGTATTATCCCACATCTCTCCTTACCCACTGTACTATCTCACCTCTCTCCTTACCCACTATACTATCCCACCTCTCTCCTTACCCACTATACTATCCCACATCTCTCCTTACCCACTATACTATCCCACATCTCTCCTTACCCACTGTACTATCCCACATCTCTCCTTACCCACTGTACTATCCCACCTCTCTCCTTACCCACTATACTATCCCACCTCTCCTTACCCACTGTACTATCTTTCCATCTCTCCTTACCCACTGTACTATCCCACCTCTCTCCTTACCCACTGTACTATCCCACCTCTCTCCTTACCCACTGTACTATCCCACATCTCTCCTTACCCACTGTACTATCCCACCTCTCTCCTTACCCACTGTACTATCTCACATCTCTCCTTACCCACTGTACTATCCCACATCTCTCCTTACCCACTGTACTATCCCACCTCTCTCCTTACCCACTGTACTATCCCACCTCTCTCCTTACCCACTGTACTATCCCACATCTCTCCTTACCCACTGTACTATCCCACCTCTCTCCTTACCCACTGTACTATCTCACATCTCTCCTTACCCACTGTACTATCCCACATCTCTCCTACCCACTGTACTATCCCACCTCTCTCCTTACCCACTATACTATCCCACCTCTCTCCTTACCCACTATACTATCTCTCCATCTCTCCTTACCCACTGTACTATCCCACCTCTCTCCTTACCCACTATACTATCCCACATCTCTCCTTACCCACTGTACTATCCCACCTCTCTCCTTACCCACTATACTATCCCACATCTCTCCTTACCCACTGTACTATCCCACATCTCTCCTTACCCACTGTACTATCCCACCTCTCTCCTTACCCACTGTACTACCCCACATCTCTCCTTACCCACTGTACTATCTCTCCATCTCTCCTTACCCACTGTACTATCCCACATCTCTCCTTACCCACTGTACTATCCCACCTCTCTCCTTACCCACTATACTATCCCACATCTCTCCTTACCCACTGTACTATCCCACCTCTCTCCTTACCCACTGTACTACCCCACATCTCTCCTTACCCACTATACTATCCCACCTCTCTCCTTACCCACTGTACTATCCCACATCTCTCCTTACCCACTGTACTATCCCACATCTCTCCTTACTCACTGTACTATCCACATCTCTCCTTACCCACTATACTATCCACATCTCTCCTTACCCACTGTACTATCCCACCTCTCTCCTTACCCACTGTACTACCCCACATCTCTCCTTACCCACTATACTATCCCACCTCTCTCCTTACCCACTGTACTATCCCACATCTCTCCTTACCCACTGTACTACCCACATCTCTCCTTACCCACTATACTATCCCACCTCTCCTTACCCACTGTACTATCCCACATCTCTCCTTACCCACTGTACTATCCCACATCTCTCCTTACTCACTGTACTATCCCACCTCTCTCCTTACCCACTATACTATCCCACATCTCTCCTTACCCACTGTACTATCCCACCTCTCTCCTTACCCACTGTACTACCCCACATCTCTCCTTACCCACTATACTATCCCACCTCTCTCCTTACCCACTGTACTATCCCACATCTCTCCTTACCCACTGTACTATCCCACATCTCTCCTTACCCACTGTACTATCCCACCTCTCTCCTTACCCACTATACTATCTCTCCATCTCTCTTTACCCACTGTACTATCTCTCCAGCTCCCTCCCTTCCCACTATACTATCCTCTAGCTCTCTCCGGGCAGTGCTCAGGGATTGCTCCCAACTTAGTGCTCCAGAGCTCCTCCGTAGTGCTCAGGGGACCACAGGGCTCTGGGTATGAACCTGGGCCTCCGAGCAGGCCGTCCAGCCCCCACTCAGCCCTGGGCTCTGGGCTCTGCTCACACTC
This sequence comes from Cryptotis parvus, assembly GCA_021461705.1. NCBI lineage: Eukaryota > Metazoa > Chordata > Mammalia > Eulipotyphla > Soricidae > Cryptotis > Cryptotis parvus. Next base: position 7,019 of record JAJIBD010011348.1, read on the forward strand.
CCGCGGCCCACCTGCACCGGGTCAGGGGTCAGGGCTCACACCCTGGTCTGGTGTCAGGGCTCACACCGGGTAGCGGTCATGGTTCGCACCCAGGTCAGGAGTCATGGCACGCGCCCGGGTAGGGTTCATGGCTCGCACCCGGGTCAGGGTCAGGCTCGCACCCTCCTACCTCTTGGCACCGGCGCAGGCACAAAGAGACTGTGGTCGTGGTCGGGCTCGGAGCCCAGGAAGCAGGTGGGCAGCTCCGAGCCGGCGGGGTCCTCACCATCCTCCTGGACACGCCCCCTGCAGAGCAAGGCCCAGCCCCAAGTCTCTTTGCAGGTGCCCGGCAGGGCAGCTGGGAGGGGGGCGCGGCCAGGCCCTCACCCGTGTGGGAGCCAGGGATGAACCAGAGGCAGCCGTTCTCCAGGGTGCGTCCTCCAGCGCCAGCCAAATGCCCAGCACCCGGCCCAGGGGCTCCGTGTACAGGAAGGTGGCGTCCTGGTGAGAGGTCACTGGGGGGTGCGGGGAGGGGGCGGGATGGAGCAGCAGGAGCCGCCCCCTCCCCGCGAGGCCCAGGGCTCTCCCAGAGTCCTCCAGGCCAGATCAGGGTCCCCAGCATTGGCCGGAAACGCCCCCCAACCTGCCCCCGCTAGGCTCTGAGATCTAGGACAGGTCCCCTCCCCACCCCCATTGCCCCGCACCTCAACAGCCATGGGCTCGCGGCAGGAGCCCTTGAGACTGTCTGAGATACACCAGGCCCACAGCAACAATAACAATAATGAATAAGGCAGGGTCGGAGACCTGGAACCCCCAGCCCAAGATCATAGGACAGAATCGAAACCTCAGGCTGCAGGGTGGCAGGAACTGAGCCCTCATACACAGGAGTCTGGGGGCAGACCGGGAGCTCGGACTCGGGACAGGAGTCTGGGGGGCAGACCGGGAGCTCGGACTCGGGACAGGAGTCTGGGGACAACCCGGGAGCCTCGGACTCGGGACAGGAGTCTGGGGAGACCGGGAGCTCGGACTCGGGACAGGAGTCTGGGGGAGACCGGGAGCCTCGGACTCGGGACAGGAGTTGGGGAGACCCGGGAGCTCGGACTCGGGACAGGAGTTGGGGAGACCGGAGCTCGGACTCGGACAGGAGTTGGGGAGACCGGGAGCCTCGGACTCGGGACAGGAGTTGGGGAGACCGGGAGCTCGGACTCGGGACAGGAGTTGGGGAGACCGGGAGCTCGGACTCGGGTCAGGAGTTGGGGAGACCGGGAGCTCGGACTCGGGACAGGAGTCTGGGGAGACCCGGGAGCTCGGACTCGGGACAGGAGTCTGGGGGAGACCCGGAGCTCGGACTCGGGACAGGAGTCTGGGGAGACCCGGGAGCTTCGGACTCGGGACAGGAGTCTGGGGGAGACCCGGGAGCTCGGACTCGGGACAGGAGTTGGGGAGACCGGGAGCTCGGACTCGGGACAGGAGTTGGGGAGACCGGGGGCTCGGACTCGGGTCAGGAGTTGGGGAGACCGGGAGCTCGGACTCGGGACAGGAGTCTGGGGACAACCCGGGAGCTCGGACTCGGGTCAGGAGTTGGGAGACCGGGAGCCTCGGACTCGGGACAGGAGTTGGGGAGACCTGGGGATCTTGTGGCTCTCGTCCTGCCCTGTAGCACCGAGTGACAGGTGGGGCCCAAGGCTCTTTTTTCCCCAGTTCGAAGGTGCTGCCAGTCTCAAGAGCCCTTTTCCCCAGCGCCTGTGGGGCTCTCCTTCCCCTGCCCCCGCAGCCTCTGCACATGCTCCTGTCTGAGGACCCTCAACCACCCCCATCCAGGTCGGCTCCAGCCTCACCTTCTCCCTCCCACGCGAGGTTGCTGCAAGAGAAACCGAGGATCCTTGAGGCCGCTGACAGCAGAGGGCGCCAGAGGCCCGTCTGGCTCGTGGGTGCTTGTGCCAGGCCAGAGTTTACCACCTGGGATCCCAGGCTGGCACCGGCTGAGAGCACCACCAGTGGCTGAAAATGGCCAACAAGGAGTGTCCAGCCCCAGGGGACAGGCCCAGAAGGCAGGCAGAGACAGGGGCCACGGGAGAGGCTGTGACCAGGCTAGTGGATGAGCCCACCGAGTCCCTCCGTCAAAGGGACCAGAGACAGGTTCTACTTCCCAGGAGAGCTGGACGCCTTCCTGAGGGAGGGCCATGGAGCCGGGCCTCGAAAACCAGGCACTGAACATGCAGAGAGGTAACAAAGGAGGCAGGCCCTGGGAATCTCCTTCCCTCCTACCAGCAGAATGTGTGTGTGTGTGTGTGTGTGTGTGTGTGGTGTGGTGTGGTATGTGTGTGTGTGTGTGTGTGTGGTGTGGTGTGGTATGGTGTGGTGTGTGTGTGTGTGTGGTGTGGTGTGTGTGTGTGGTGTGGTGTGTGTGTGTGTGTGGTGTGTGTGGTGTGGTGTGTGTGTGGTGTGGTGTGTGTGTGGTGTGTGTGGTGTGTGTGTGGTGTGGTGTGTGTGTGTGTGGTGTGTGTGGTGTGGTGTGTGTGTGTGGTGTGGTGTGTGTGTGGTGTGTGTGTGTGATGTGTGTGTGGTGTGGTGTGTGTGTGGTATGGTGTGTGTGTAGTGTGGTGTGTGTGTGGTGTGGTGTGTGTGTGTGGTGTGTGTGTGATGTGTGTGTGTGTGGTGTGTGTGTGATTGTGTGTGGTGTGGTGTGTGTGTGGTGTGGTGTGTGTGTGGTATGGTGTGTGTGGTGTGTGTGTGTGGTGTGTGTGTGGTGTGATGTGTGTGTGTGTGGTGTGTGTGTGTGTGGTGTGTGTGTGGTGTGGTGTGTGTGTGTGTGTGTGGTGTGGTGTGGTGGTGGTGTGTGTGTGGCGAGCGCACATGTGCACTTACTCGGGGTGCTGGGATTGAGCCTGGGTCTCTGCATTCACGGCATGAGCGAGCCCTGGAGCTTTCTCTAGCCCAGGTGTAAGCAAACACACGCAGCCGCACGGGGTTACTCCTGGACCACCTGGTTCCTGACGGAGCCCGGGAGGGTCTCACAAACGCATAAGCGTTGCCCACTGAGCTGTTCGAAGACCCTCAGCCTCAGCAAGTTTGGGGAGGAGCAGCAGGGAGGGCGTTTGCTTTGCTCTCAGCCCACCCGGGCTAGATCCCCGGCATCCCATATGTCCCCAAGCACTGCCAGGAGTGATTCCTGAGTGCAGAGCCAGGTAGCCCCTGAGCATTGAGGGTGTGACCCAAAAAACAAAACCAGGGGGCGGTGGGTGGTCCAGTGAATGGTGGGTTTGTATAAGGCCCCTCACAGAGGGTAAACTGAGGCGCGGAGGGGCTCACCTTGAAGATGTACATGCTCTGCACCACCACCGGCCGCTCGAGACCCAGGCTTCGGACCAGGGCCTGCAGGGGTCAGAGGTCAAGGGGTCAGATGAGCAAGGGCTCCCGCCTGTTCCACCTGCCCACCTCACCCAATCACAATCTGCCCATCACAGACCACACCCAATCACAACACGCCCTGCCTCCAAGGCCCGCCCCTTCACAACTGTCCCGGCCCGCCCCTTCCAGGCACTCACCTGCACCTTAGGGGGGTGTCACAGACTTGAAGATGGGGTCCCTGGCGTGCAAAGCTGCAGGACAGATGGGGCTGCAGGCCGGGCCCCTACCCCGCGCCCCTTCGCACCCCTGGGGATCAGCCCACCCACCGCCTCTGCTACTTGGTTTTTTCGTGAGCAGTAAACTTCCTTCCTGGTGTAAGGGCCGGATGGTGCCCCCTCCTCTGCCTTCGCCCCAGTCCAGGTTCCAGTCACCTTCTTGGCCTTTCTCTTCCCTGTCCCCATCCGGAACCTCACTCCAGCCCTGAGCCTGTGGCGTGCTGACCTCCAGCTGTTTGTCTCCTGAGCCTCAGTTTCCCCTTCTGCACAGTGGGGCTGGGGAGAGGCCCTGTCTCCCAGGCTGCCGGACGAGTCGGTGGCCTGCACCCAGCAAGTCCTGTCCAGGGCCTGGCACCAACACTCCCTTTCATCACGCTGTGCTTTTACTGCTGGGATGCTGAGGATTAAGGGTTGGGGGCCGGAGTGACGGTCCAGTGATAGCCCTTTGCCTTGCACAGGGATGACCTGGGTTCGAACCTCATGTCCCATATAGACCCCCCCAAGCATCACCAGGAATAACTCCTGACTGAAGTCAGGAATAAGCCCTGAGCATCAATGGGTGTGACCCAAAAAGAGAAAGAAAGACAGACAGACAGAAGGACGCAAAGAAAGAAAGAAAGAAAGAAAGAAAGAAAGAAAGAAAGAAAGAAAGAAAGAAAGAAAGAAAGAAAGAAAGAAAGAAAGAAAGAAAGAAAGAAAGAAAGAAAGAGAAAGAAAGAGAGAGAGAGAGAAAGAAAGAAAGAAAGAAAGAAAGAGAGAGAGAGAGAAAGAAAGAAAGAAAGAAAGAAAGAAAGAAAGAAAAGAAGAAAGAAAGAAGAAAGAGAGAAAGAGAGAGAGAGAAAGAGAGAAAGAAAGAGAAAAGAGAGAGAAAGAAAGAGAGATAGAAAGAAAGAGAGAAAGAAAGAAAGAAAGAAAGAGAGATAGAAAGAAAGAGAGAAAGAAAGAAAGAAAGAAAGAAAGAAAGAAAGAAAGAAAGAAAGAAAGAAAGAAAGAAAGAAAGAAAGAAAGAAAGAAAAGAAGAAAGAAAGAATAAAGAAAGAGAGAAAGAGAGAAAGAGAAAGAGAAAAGAGAGAGAGAAAGAGAAAGAAAGAAAGAAAGAAAGAAAGAAAGAAAGAAAGAAAGAAAGAAAGAAAGAAAGAAAGAAAGAAAGAAAGAAAGAAAGAAAGAAAGAAAGAAAGTAAGAGGGGCCAATAGCACAGCGATAGCACAGTGGGTAGGGCGTTTGCCTTGCATGCAGCCGAACCCGGTTCGATTCCCCAGCATCCCATATGGTTCCCTGAGCACTGCCAGGAGTAATTCCTGAGTGCAGAGCCAGGAATAACCATAGCACAGCGGGAGGGCGTTTGCCTTGCATGTGGCCGGTCGGGTTCTATCCCCAGCATCCCATAGGGTCCCCGAGCATGAGCCAGGAACAACCCCTGAGCACCGCCGGTGTGACCCCAATAAAAGCAGTCTCGGGAGCTGGCAGGTGCTGAGAGCAGGGCTACCTGACTTCAGGCCCTCTGCGGCTCCCAGAGCTTAGGCCTCAGTTTCCAGCCTCCCGCTTACCATGGCCAATTTTGTTGACGGATTTCTCTGGAGGTACCAGGAAATTTCCTGCAACACAAAGAACAGATGACACAGGATTGCTGGCATCGGGCAGCCCACAGGTAGCTGGCCTCAGCGTCTGTCCACGGGGTGGAGGAGTTGAAGGGGACAGCCCGGCCCAGCCCACCCGGCACCGTCAGGGGCCAAGATTTGAGTGAACCTTTCTGGTCAAAAAACGCCTTTTTCGAAGAAGAACGGATCTTGTCACCGCTACTCAAGAAGTAGTCTGTGCTGCCCTGTGGGGAGGGACGGAGTGGGCAGGAAAAAAGTTGGCTTGGGGCAGCCGGGCACCTGGGACGCCCCTTCCCACACGCCACCTGGGCACCAGACCCCAGCGGTCCATGCACCGGTACGGGCGGGCAGACACTAGGGGCGCCCCAAGACAGGCAGGAGGACGCTAGGGGCGCCCCAGAGACGGATGGGTGGGAGGACGCTAGGGGGCGCCCCTGAGACACAGGCTGACGGGAGGGCGCTAGGGGGCGCCCCTGAGACACAGGCTGGCGGGAGGACGCTAGGGGCGCCCCTGAGACACAGGTGGGCGGGAGGACGCTCAGGGGGGCGCCCAAGAGGAACCTGACGGGCGGGAGGACGCTAGGGGCGCCCTGAGACACAGGCTGGCAGAGGACGCTAGGGGCGCCCTGAGACACAGGCGGGCAGGAGGACGCTAGGGGGCGCCCCTGAGACACAGGCTGGCGGGAGGACGCTAGGGGCGCCCCTGAGACAGGCGGGCAGGAGGACGCTAGGGGCGCCCCTGAGACAAGGCTGGCGGGAGGAGGCTAGGGGCGCCCTGAGACACAGGCTGGCGGGAGGACGCTAGGGGCGCCCCTGAGACAGGCGGGAGGACGCTAGGGGCGCCCCTGAGACACAGGCGGGCGGGGAGGACGCTAGGGGCGCCCCTGAGACAGGCGGGAGGACGCTAGGGGGCGCCCCTGAGACAGGCGGGAGGACGCTAGGGGGCGCCCCTGAGACAGGCGGGAGGACGCTAGGGGCGCCCCTGAGACACAGGCGGGCGGGACGCTAGGGCGCGCCCTGAGACAGGCGGGGGGACGCTAGGGGCGCCCCCTGAGACAGGCGGGAGGACGCTAGGGGCGCCCCTGAGACACAGGCGGGGGGGAGGACGCTAGGGGGGCGCCCCTGAGACAGGCGGGAGGACGCTAGGGGCGCCCCCTGAGACAGGCGGGAGGACGCTAGGGGCGCCCCTGAGACAGGCGGGAGGACGCTAGGGCGCCCCTGAGACACAGGCGGCGGGAGGACGCTTAGGGGCGCCCCTGAGACACAGGCGGGCGGGAGGACGCTAGGGGGCGCCCCTGAGACAGGCGGGAGGACGCTAGGGGGCCCCCTGAGACAGGCGGGAGGACGCTAGGGCGCCCCTGAGACAGGCGGGAGGATCGCTAGGGCGCCCCTGAGACACAGGTGGGCGGGGCTTGGGGCTCGGAGACAGAAAGACGCGGGGGCGCTGCCTCCCGCGGGGCCAGGCCCTGCACCCCATGATCTCCCCATAACGCTCCGACAAGCCAGGACCAGCCCCCCGCCCCTGCAGGAGGCGAACGCGGCTGCCCACACACGCACGACTCTGGTTTTCTTGCGTGCTGTGGCCACGCCGACGCCGGGGCTCCTCCCGCCAGGTGCTCGGACCCTCCGGAGGGGTGACCGGGCAGCAGTGGCCAGGCAGGTGCCGGCGCCTGGCCTGGGCCCGTCCAGCGGCTGTTTCTGGCTGGACGCTTCCTTCTCCGGCGCCGAGGCCCTGCTCTGGGGCTCCTGGGCCTGCTCGGGGTCGCAGCTGCAGGCGCGCCGATGGGGGTCTTGCCTTTGGGGCCGCACCGGCTCTGCGCTCAGGAGTCACTCCCCGGCGGTGCTGGGGCCCTGGGACGCCGGGATCGAACCCGGGCCAGCCGCGCTAGGCAAAGCCCCTCCCCGCTGTTTCGTGGGCTCCTGACTGTGGCCCCTAACGGCTCTCTGGGAGCAGCCCGAGCCCCCTCCCCCACGCCCACTCCCGCGGTGCCCGGGGTCCCCAGCAGAGACCCAGGACCCTCCCTCTGCCCTCACTGGCCTCGAGCACCCTCAGAGATCGACCACTCACCCCTCAAAGCCTCTGACTCTGGACACGGCCCCGACTGGCCTCGAGAGAGGCAGGAGTGGAGGACCCGGCTCGGAAGAACCCGGTTCCCTGCACGCCCGGCCCGGCCCAAGGCGCTGGCCTGTAATTCCCGCGCGAGCCCCGGTGTAGACGTGCAGGTGCCCGGGGCCGGGCGCGGGGGCGCGCCGGGGTCGTGCCAGGACTGCAGTCGGCTTGGGGCAGACAGGCTCAGAGGTCCAGACTCTCATGCAGAGCCCTAGCGCGGCGGGGGCGTCTGCTGGCACATGGCGCACCAGGGACCCCGGCGCCCTACCGTGGGCAAGAACGGGCTTCCTTGGGGGCTGTGCTCGCGGAAGGCGCGACCCGGGCTTCCTTGGGGGCTGTGCTCGCGGAAGGCGCGACCCGGGCTTCCTTGGGGGGCTGTGCTCAGGAAGGCGCCGACCCGGGCTGCAGGCTCCCACCTGGGCTCGCAGCTGCTCCTGCTCCCGCGTGGAGAACTCGGGCGCGGCAGTGGGGGGCACCTCCATGGCGGCCACCAGCTCCCGGGCTCTGGCCTGCAGCGCCGCACTCCTCGGCCGTCAGGAACCGCTCCAGCACCAGGAAACCGTCATCCTGGAACTGGCGCAGGGGGAGGCTCAGGGGTCCCAGCGCCCAGCCGGGCACACGGGGCAGGCCACGGGGCAGGCCACGGGCCTTGCGCTCTGCCCTGCTGCGGCCTGATGTGGGACCAGCAGCGCCGCTGACTCCCCGGGCGGCCAGCTGCGTCCACGGCTGGAAGGGGGCCCCGAGCGGCTCAGGCACACCCGAGGTCGGGGTCCAGGACCACTCCACAGGCCTCCGCACGCTGCCACTCTGCCAACTCGGGGCACAGGATGGCAGGAGGGGAAGGCCCAGGCCCAGCCAGGTTTGGTCCAGCATGGCGGGCGCGCAGGGGACTTCAGGCCCGGCCCCCGCTGAGCTGGGAGGCCGGCAGGGCCCAGCAGCGCCTGCTTCTCCCTTGGTGGCAGCTGCTGCAGGGCTGGCCCCCCCCCCCCATCTTTTCTTTGCAGGCTCAGGGCTGACTTCGGCCATGCTGGACTGGGCATAAGCCCCGCCGCCATAGTCTTAGCAGGAACATCAGAGGCTGCCCTTGGGCTGACCCGAGGCCCACCGGAGGGTGGTGGGACACTCAGACGCCCCCCAGGGCTTGCTCCAGCCTTGGCAGCCTGTTAGCACCCCCAGACCTAGCGGAGCCCTGCAGGATTTCCCTGCAGAGGGGCAAAGTGAGGAAGATGAGTTTTAATTCCAGGCCCCCAGAGGCGGGGCAGAACACTGAGGGGCGTGGTTGACCCTACTTGACCCTATTTGACTTGTAACGGGCGGAGCCAACACACAGAAGCAGGGCTTAAGGATCACGTGGTGTGGTCATGGACGGGCGGGCCAAAACAAGGGGCGGGGTTTAAGAGTCTCGTGGTAGACTTGGTGGGCGGAGCCAGCACTGCTGGGGGCGTGGCCGCAATCCATGGAGGACCTGACTATGCAATTTTACTTTTTTTTATTTGGTTTATTGGGATGGGGGGTGTGTTTGGGTCACACCCGGCAATGCTCAGGGGTTTCTCCTGGCTCTGCACTCAGGAATTACTCCTGGTGGTGCTGGGGACCATATGGGATGCCGGGGATCGAACCCGGTCCTCTCCTGTAAGAAAAACGCCCTCGGCTCAGTGCCGTCGCTCCCGCCCCTTTGCTTTGGATTTTGGGCCACACCCGTGGTGCTCAGAGGTGACTGCTGGCTGCGCCCAGGGACTACTCCTGCCTGGCTCAGGTACCCTATGGGGTGCCGAGGACTCACCTAGGCTGGCTGCAGTGAACGTCACAGCCGCTGCCCACCAGTGGTCAGCAGTGACCCCGCCAGCAGCTCAGCTCGCTGTTAGGGCACACGTGGGCAGTTCCACAGAAGGAACCCGCCTCTCCAGCTCTTAGAGATGCCTCAGGCCCTAACCATTGCTTCAGGGGTGCTCAGGGGTACCAGGGGTCTTCAGAGCTCAGGGGCCCCGCAGTGTCTGAAGGAACCTGGGCCTCCCGGTCTCCTGCGCACCAAAAACGTGCTCCCCGGCCCTTTCAGGCAATCTAGGCCTGAGTATCAAAACATTAATAGTGTATTTACATATTCCTCGAGCTTATCTGCATTTTCTTTCCCTTTTTTTTTTTTTTGAGCCACACTCGATGGTGGCCAGCGCTTAGCCCCCTGGCGGGCCACGGACCCTGTGGGTGCTGGGGTCCGGCCTGGATGAGCCGGTGCAAGAGCTCTGGGGTCCTGACATCGCTCCTGCCCCTTGCGCGCTTCCCTGCCTGAGGACACACAGGACGCCTGCTCTTAGCCCCGCAGGCTGCTTCTGCCCTGCCCCAGATCCGGCTTCCAGCACTGGGGCGGCCCCTCCCGGGGATTGGCCTCCGGAGGCCTGGGCAGGCGCCAGGCAAGACCGCCATAATCCTGGGGGCCGCACTGTTCCCATCCACCTCAGCCCTGGTTCGTGATCTGGACACCCCTCAGACTAGGGTGAAGTTCCAGGTAGAAGTTGAAACCCCCGCTGCTCTGCCCCGAAGAGCCACCTTCTAAAAGGTGTTGGGGGCGCAGCTGGGGTGGGGTCCCACTCTCCTGTGCTCTCCCCAAGTCAAGCCCTACCTTCTGGAGCTGCGAGGGGCTCAGGCTGGCCATGGGGACCTCACGCGGCGTGCGGCGGTGCTGTGGCAGGGTCAGAGGAGAGAGTTCAGAGGGAAACTGGCGGCTTAACCCGTCCCGCCCCAGCCCAGAGGACACCCAGGCCCAGCCCCCAAGCCTGGCCCCCGCCTGGGTCAGGCCTCTGGACTCCCTCCTGACACGCTCCGGCCCTTTCCCTGGAAGCACCCGGTCTGCAAGGCTTAACCCATTCCTGACACGCTCCGGCCCCTTCCCTGGAAGCACCCGTCTGCAGGGTTTAACCCATTCCTGACACGCTCCGGCCCCTTCCCTGGAATACCCCGCCTGCAGGGCTAAACCCATTCCTGACACGCCCCGCCCTTCCCAGGAGGCACCCCGACTGCAGGGCTAAACCCATTGTCTCCTGTAAGGTTTCAGCTGCAACCTCCCAGTTTCCGTCCAGAACCCTCCTGTGGGCCGCCTCTCCTGGTGCCCAGAGGGCGACTGCGGGCAGGGCCCGGGAGTCAGGCGACCCCTCGGCTCTCTGCGGGTGGGGAAGGTCCCGATCATCCCAAGGTTGGATGCAGTATGGGGTGAACGGGGCGGCCAGAGTGGCCGGTGGTGCTCCCAGCTGGGATCCTGATGGTTCAGATCCAGGGAAGATTCTGGAAGGGTGTTGCATCAGCCTGGCTCCCAGCGGCAAGATGAGCTGATAAGGCTGAGAGCCGGGCTGGGGGTGGGGAGGCTCTGGCCTCTTTTCTGCCCGTGGCCGCCTGGCAGCCTGGGTCAGCCTGGCCCGTGGACCTTGGCACTGCGAGCTGCCACCCGCCGCTGCCGGCGAAGCAGCTGACTGTCCTGGCGACGGCTAGAATACCAGCCTCTGGCCTTCCCTGAAATGACACTTTCTGAATGACCAAAGGACAGTGTCTTGGCTGCCAGGCCAGGACGCTGCTCGGGCCCAGGGACCTGGCCCCCCAGTCAAGTCCTGTTTTCTGGGCCACCAAAGCGCGAGCGTGGCCAGCCTGGGGGGTGGGGAGCAGATTCAGAAAGCCTGAGTGGAGGACGGGAGCGGGGGTGGGCCGGGGCTGGCGGGGCACAGAGGTGGGGGAGGCCGCCCGCTGTCCCAGCTCCTCTTGATACCAGTCCGGGCTCAGGGCAGCCTCGCGGCCCCTCCCTCAGGACAGTCCGGGGCCCATGGGCAGCCCCCGGTCCCTCCCCCGGGCCCGAGCTGGGCGCCTAGCAGGCAGACGGCATTTCAGTTCAGCTGGGCCTGGGCCGTCCCCTCTAGAAGTGGGTGCCCGGAAGGAGGCGGGTGGTTGAACATTTCCCGAAACAGAGCCAGGAAGGGGCCCTGAGGAGTCAGCAGTGAGTCACCGACCTCCGCAGGGGTGATTCCATACGGATGGAGGCTTGTTTGTTTGTGTTGGGGCCACACCCGGCAGGGCTGGGGGAGCACAGGAGACCCCAGGCCCAGCCCTGGTTTGCCACTTGGAGGCCTGCACCCCCCTTCCCCCCGCTGAGCTCTGGCCCTGGCGCCCTTGGTTCTTCCTTGGGCTTCCCCAGCTCCCAGGGGCAAGCCCACCTCTTCGGCCTTTCACGGCTCTGGGAGGGGGGGGCTGGCACAATTTTCTCATTCATCCCCACAGGCTGGGGCAGTGGGCGGCTGGCATTTCCACACTGTTGTTTTTTCCAGGAGCTTAACCAGCTCCAGATCAAACTCTCCCGCCTCGGGGCTGAGCAGGGACGGGGCTGGAGGAGGGGGAGGAGGGGCCGTGTGAGCCGCCCCTGGGTCACCAGCCCTGGGGTCCCGACCTCCTGGCCAGGTCATGGGACACAGGGGAGGGGTCAGAGTCCCAGCTGGGGTGGACAGGGCCTGCCCACGTGCTGGGTGCGAGCAGGCCGGCAGGCTCCTGGCTGGGGCCTTGCTTCCGCCCAGAGCACAGCCCCCCACCCTTGGAACCTTGTGGGGAGGAAGCCCCCTGGTGGGGCGGCTGTGTAATGAGGGTGACTAAGCCCAGGCACCCCAGGAGTTGGGCGAGGGTCAGATCAAAGGTGCCAGAGCCGGGCTGGAGAGGGCCAGACTCTGCCCCTGACCCCCAGCCCCGAGCGGAGCTAGGCCGGGCGAACAGCCCTTGAGGCACTGGCTCCTGGGGTTCAGGGACCCCGCAGCACGTGGGTGCACGAGCCGAGGCCCAGTCGGGCGCAGAGGACGCTGACAGCATGACCGCCGACACTGCTTTCTCGATATGTTTATTGGCTATCTAAGTCGGCGACTGCTCGTGGGCGCCGGGCGCTAGTGTGCACGGTTTCTGAGGACTTCCAGGACACGAGGCAGGAAACAGGGTGGACAGATGGGTGGACACAACCGTCGAGACCAGAGACGCTAAAACGTGCCTTAGTGTCCAAATGACCCATCTACGAGGGGACCCTCCCACTCCCAGACGGATCTAACACGACGCTTCCTGCCACAGGCGCCGGTGGGCTCTGAAGCCGGCACCGCTGGACAGAAAGTGACAGGGACCCCCACAGGGCCAGGGCAGAGAGGCCTCTCTGCCTGGCAGCACTGTGTGGGGCACTGCTGGTGGCCCTGGCGGAATCTGGGCCCAGACGCACTGGCAAAGCGGCAGCTCCTTGCTCGGAGCACTGGGTGGCAGGGATGGAGGCCGCGCAGGGGTTGTCCACAGCTTCTGACCAACAGCCACAGAAGTGGGCGCTTGCCAAGATGCGTGGAGAAGAAAACAAGATACCCCAAAAGAAACGTTAACAGAAGAACGAACGAAAACCACCTAAAATGTCCCTTGGCCTCTAGAGGCAGCTGTGGGCCCCGCCCCAGCTCCCGCCCGTGCCCAGGTCCAGCCCGGCCGGCTGGTCTGCTCCAGGTCCCGCGACACTGGCAGCACCCCTTGCTGGCCTTCAGGGTCCCTCTTACTTTATTTTTGTTTTTGGTGAAGTTTTATTTCCCTTTTAATACCCAAACCAAGCTTTTTTTTAAAAAAAAAGAAATTAGTTTTTTTTTCTTTTTCACTAAAAAAGAAAAAGAATCTAAAACGGATGCAGTAAGCCGCGCTGAGCAGGCTAACGGGCAGGCCGCTGCCCTGCGCCGAAGTCCAGCCTGGCACCCCGCGGTCACCACCCACAGCAGCTGGCCCAGGGCTCCCAGCCCAAGGGGCCCGAGTCCTGCAGCTCCCGGGCTGTGTGGTCCTTGGGAATGTCTGAGTTACCGGCAGCAGGGGCTGGGGCGAGCGCAGGCGTCCCTGTCTCCAGCGTCCACTCAGCCCCCGGGGGCTGAGACCTTGATTGTCTGGACATGGGGAGATGGACCCCAGGCCCTCCCGTGACCCACAGGCGTCTGCCCCGGGGGCGAGTCCGGGCGGAGGGAGGGGCCAGCCCCTGGAGGGAGGCTGGCGTGCGGGTGGGTGCCTCAGGCCTGCTCCTTGTCGGCCTTCCAGAGCCGCCTCCTTGACCTCAGGGGGCAGCGTGGCCAGCAGGTCCTCCTCCACCACCAGGCCGCTACGCCGCAGCAGCGGGCACTCGCCCAGCTCCACGGGCAGGCACTCGAGCCGGTTCCCGCGCAGCTCGATCTGGGTCAGGTTGGTCAGCTCGCCCACGCGCGACGGCAGCGACTGCAGCACGTTGTTGCCCAGGTGCAGCGTCCGTAGCTTCCGGCACTGGAAGAGCTCGGGGGGCAGCGCCTCGATCTGCGGGGGACAGTGGGGGTGGGCGTGAGGGCGGGCGGGGCTGCGCTGGGACCCGCTGCTTTGGCCCCCTGGCTCCCGTGTCCCCAGCACTGGGGCCACCCCAGCCGGCAGAAGAGAAGCTTGTGGGCGGCAGCGCCTCCTGCTGGGCCTCAGTGTCCATAATGGCCACAGGAAGCGGCTCTGGCAGAACCTCCCGGAAAGGCCCCACACACGTGATCTCGGGGCGGTCGGGGTGGGCTGAGTGGCCGGGGAAGGGTCGGCACAGCTGGGCACCTGCCCAGGGCCCTGACAGCGGCCTGGTCCCCACATGCAATCCAACGTCCCACAGTCACCCCAGTCCTGTCCCTGTCCCCGTGGGCTCCGGAGAGCAAGCGGACAGGGTAAGACAGGGAAGGACGGGCGGAGACACAGTACAGCAGGGACAGCGTTTGCCTCGCACGCAGCTGACCGCATTTCCATCCCCAGCATCCCACATGGCCCCTCGAGGCACCACCAGGAGCAGTTTCTGAGTGCAGAGTCAGGAGCAACCCCTGAGCATCACTGGTGGACCCCAGAAACAAAAAAGACAGGGCAGGGCAGGACGGGGCCAGACGGGGCAGGTCGGGGCAGGTCGGGGCAGGCCGGGAGCCTGGAGGCAGGAAGCTCCCTGGCCCTGCCCATCCTCCGGGGAAAGTCCAGTTCTAGCTGCCCTGTCAGCCCTGCCCCTTCCTTCCTGGCCCACAAATCTACCTACTTTCCATGGCTGGCTCTGGGCATGCGAGTGGGCCCTGCCCCGGGCCGGGTGTTGGAAACTCCACAGGCCCTGGACTGCCCGGTCCTCAGCCCTGCTGGGGCTGGACGGCAGGTGGGAGACAGCCTGCGACCCGCAGCCCAGCACGTCCTGGTGCAGACCGGCCACACCAAGGTCCAGAGCCTGAAGCCCACGGCAGCCAAGTGGCCACACCCTGCCTGTGTCCACCCAGAGGCTCCTGGCCAGGCAATGCCGGGACACAGGAGCCGCCAGCCCCGAGAGAGAAGGGAAGGGGTCAATGGGGTCACGGGGGAAGGAGGAGCCTGGGAGCACATCCTAGCGCTTTTCCCTAAAAAGGCTCAGGGTGCCGCTGGGCGGGGCAGGGTGTGATTAAGCGGCTCAGAAGCAGCCAAAGGGACCCTTCCCAGGACAGCGCAGCCGCCGGCCCCTTCCTGTGGGTGACATCAGCCGACAGGCATGACCTCGCCTGGCTGCCGGACGGGGGCGGAGCAACTGCGGCAGGAAGAGGACAGGGCTCATGGCGGAGGGACGCAGGCCCGGCCACACCCGCTGCCTTCCGAGGCCGGGCAGGCTGGAGGCACATGGAGGTGCCCAAGGCCCCAGACTGGGTGTGTCTGGTCAGTGGGACGGCTTGGGGGAGGGTCAGCGGCGGTGGTCCTGGAGGGCCCAGGGCGCCATGGGGGCTGCGAGCTCCAGGAGCACAGCGGAGGCCCAGGGTCCAGGGCCGCCCCCACGCCCCTCACTGCTGGGCTGCAGGGAAAAATGCCCCGGGTCAGAGCCAGAGCACAGCAGGGAGGGCACCTGCTTGCACACAGCCCACTGGGGATCGGCCCCGGCACCCCATGGGTGTTCCTAGGCCCTCCCAGAGCGACCCGGAGAGCACAGGGCCAGGAGGAAGCCCTGAGCACCGCCGGGCGGCCAAGAGGCGCGGAGCACAGCACCGGCATCCCGCGTGGCCCCGGAGTCCCACCAGGAGCTGTTCCTGAGTGCAGAGCCAAGAGTCGGTCCTGAGCAGCCAAGGGGTGTGGCCACCCCCAAAAACCTCCACGCCTACGGGGGGCCCTGGGTTCCCTCCCGGCACTGCAGAGCAGACAGACCGCACTGTCCAGGTGTCCACTCCCTGCAGTGCCCCACCTGTCCCCAAAGGGCCTGGGCGGGGGCTTCCTCAACACTGCAAGGGGCTGGCCATGGGGAGCAGCCACCGACCATCTCCTCTCCAGAAAAGCAGGTGGAGAAAAGCCAGCCCAGAGGACAACAACCTCAAGACCAGTTCCTTCAGGCTAGGAACACCCATGGGTGCCGGGGGCTGATCCCCAGTGGGCGTGTGCAAGCAGGTGTCCTCCCCGCTGTGCTCTGGCTCTGACCCGGGCGTGTTTCCCTGCAGCCTACATGTTGGAGAGTCCACATGTCCTCCGCCCTGCACTTGCCCTCTCTGTGCCGTCCCACACACACACACACCACACATGCACACACACGACACGCGCTCACCCAGTTGGCTGTGACGGCCGGGGATAGACGCATGGACACGCACACACCCCTAGTTGGCCAAAAGAGCCAGGGGATGGGGACACACAGGTGCGGCGCACATACACACGCGCTCACCCGATGGGCCGTGACGGCCGGGGATAGACGTATGCACACACACACGCACGCACACGCATGCTCACCCGGTTGGCCGTGACGGCCAGGTTCTGGAGGTTCTGCAGCAGGCCGACGTCGGCCGGCAGGAAGGTCAGGTTGTTGTGGCTGAGGTCCAGGTGGCGCAGCTTGCGGCAGTAGAAGAGCTCGCGGCGGCACCTTCTCCGATCTTGTTGCGGTTCAGGTAGAGGCGCCGAGGTTGGTGAGGTTGCCGATCTGCACGGGGATGTAGGCGATGTGGTTGTACCAGAGCTTGAGGCAGGTGAGGCGGTGCAGGTGCTGGAAGCTGATGATCTCCTCGATGGTCTTGAGGTTGTTGTCCTTGAGGCTCGAGCTCCTGCAGGTTGTGCAGCGAGAAGATGGAGTGCGGGATGCGCTCCAGGTCACAGCGCAGCAGCTCCAGCTCCGTCAGGTTCACCATCTTCTTCAGGCTGTTGAGCACCACCAGCTTGGTGCCCTCGTTGTTGACCGAGAGCTTCTGCAGGTGCACGCCCACGTCGCTCACCACCTGCGGCAGCTTGCTCAGGGTTGCTCTTGAGCCGCAGCACCTTGAGGCGCTTTGAGCTCGCGCAGCCCGCCGATGACGATGTAGCGGTTGTTCTCGGCGCTCAGGTTCCCACGTGAGGTGCAGCTCCCTCGAGCGTCTTCAGGCTGTAGATCCACAGCGGGATCTCCCTTGATGTCCGTGAACTTGATGTGCAGCGCACGCAGGTTCTCGCGCAGGAAGGCCAGCGCGGGCGCCTCGATCTTGGCCGCAGTGTGGTAGAGCCACAGCTCCTGCAGGCCCGTGAGCTGAGCGATGCTGGGCGGGATGGTGACGTCGGGGATGAGCTCCAGCTTGAGCACCTCCAGCTCGCCCAGGTCGAAGACGGTGTCGGGGATGCCGCTGAGCATGAAGAGGTGCAGCTCCAGCTTGTCCTGCGGCGTTCTTGGTCAGCCGCTGGCGCAGCTTGTCCAGCGTCCACTCGTTGTTGAGGTTCAGCTGCCGCAGCTTGTTCTCGCTCACCTCGGACAGGAAGACGGCGCTTTGGAGTAGAGCCGGTCGTACTGGTCGATGAGGTGCAGCATGAAGGCGAAGTCGTTCTTCACGTCGGGGATGTCGCTGTAGCTGCTCTCCTCTCGGATGGACTCGAACGAGTACTTCTTGAGCGAGCGCCGCAGCATCCAGCCCAGCGTGTACATGCAGATGAGGCCGTAGAAGATGACCAGGCTGATGTAGAAGGACGCCAGGATCTTGAAGAGCGTGGCCAGCGGGTGGGCGCAGCGGTAGGTGCGGTAGCCCGTCAGGCTCGATGTCCACCGTGCAGTCCACGCCGAACTTGATGTTGTGCACGTAGTAGACGGTGTAGCAGATGATGAGCACGAACTTGACCACCTTGATGATGGTCTGGCGCATGTACAGGCGGTACACGATGTCGCCCTCCTCCACGTAGCGCGCGGAACTTCTTCACCTTCTCGAACAGCGCCTTGGCCTGCTCGCCCTCCTTCTTGTCCAGCACGCCCGTCTCCGAGCGGTCCACGATGCCCTGCTCCAGGCGGGACTTGGTGCGCTGCAGCATGGGCACGGTGGCCTCCACGCCCTCGCTCACCGTCGACGCCTTCTTATCCATGGAGCCGTTCATCTTGCTGAAGGCCGGCTTGGGGTCGCTCTCCTCCACCACCGTCTCCGACAGCGCCCGCGTGGTCCAGGGCGAGTCAAAGCACTTGAGCAGGATGGACACGAAGTGCTCCAGCTTGGAGCTGGTGCGCGGGAACTTGAACCAGAAGTTGCTGCAGGCCAGGAAGACGAGCGTGTGCAGGAGCACCAGGTAGGGGAAGTACTTGGCGAACCAGTGCAGGCGGTTCTCGTAACACACGGCGCCCACGTAATTGTACTGGTGCCGGTCCAGGTCGCACTTGATGCCCCTGGGGCCCGCCAGGTGGCTGGCGTTGAGGTGGGCGGGCTCGGGTACCGCCCAGCCGCGGGAAGGAGTCGTTGCAGGCGTCCCTGGTGACCCACTTACAGGGCAGGCAGATCATCTTGTCCTGCGTCACCTGCAGCGTGCCCCCGAACACGGCGATCATCAGCATGACGATGGAGATGTAGTCGGTGAACACGTCCCACCACGGCTTCAGGATGCGGTAGGCCGGCTGCGTGTCCGCGAAGTAGCGGAGCTCCGTCACCGGAATCATGGCGCCGCCTGCAAGGGACATACAGGGCGGTCAGGCCCCGGGACTCGCGCGGCCCTTGGGGCGCCGGCGTCTGATGAGGCTCACGCCGACGCTCCGCTCTCGAGCCGGACCCCGCGAACCTGCCCGGCGCAGGCCAAGCCCGGTGCCAGAGAGAGGAGGCCGGAGCTGACCCGGAGGGAAGAGCACTTTCTCGGGGTGGCGTCCATCCCGAGTGTCAGGAGACAGGGCGGGCACAGCACGGATGGAGGCTGCCGGCTGGCAGATGCCAAGCGGGGAGTGCCCTCGCCCCAGACACTAGCCACAGCAGCAGGTGGGGACCCGGCAAGGGGTCGGGAGGGGAAGAAGCCACACGGCCGATGGTCTGCAGAGTGGGAGGGGGCGAAGGAGGCTGAAGCTGGGCCGGGCTGTGGAAGGCCCAGAGTGTCCGCTGTGGGGATGATCTGAAGTGAGTTCCACTTTGACCCTTCACCCTTCTCAACGACCTGGAAAGCAGAGCCGGCTTCAGCAGCGCTGTCTGACAAGGGGCCTCTTTCTTTTTTAAATTGCTGTGCTTTATTTTGTTTTTTGGCTCTTTGGGGGTCACACCTGCTGATGCTCAAGGGTCACTACTGGCTCTGCAATCAGGAATTACTCCTGGTGGTGCTCGGGGACCGCCAGGAGTATGGGATGCCAGGGACTGAACCTACCAGGCACTACCCCTGGCCACGGTAGGAGAAATGAGCCTGAGGGTCCCGGTACTTCCCCCACCACCCTGTGCTGTGGGCCGGCAGCGCTCAGCTCACTGCAGGGCCAGCAGGTGCCGCTTCTCCTGGCCAGCAGCTGCAGCCCAGGCCTGGCCCTCGGGGTAAGGCGAGCTTCCCGGCCAGGGTAAGTGCCCAGCCCACAGGAAGGCCTGGCCCGCTAATGACCAGCTGGTCCTCACCCCACCCACACTCCTGGAAAGCGCCACAGAGGGCGCAGTGGGAGAATCTGGCCAGGCCACAGGCCTGTGTCCAGCTCACACCTGGCCGGGGTCTCTCCGCCCCAGCTCCCTGAGGTCACCTCCCAGACGGACACCAGAGCTCCGGAGAGGCCAGCACGGGCCTCCCGGAGGAGGTGGACGCCGGCAGGAGCGGCTGTGTTGGGGAAACGCCCGCCCTCTGGCGGGCCTTCCTGCCACCCGGGGCTAGGGATGTGTGGGGTGCCCCTGCCCGGGGGTGACCAGGCCAGCTGGGCCTGGGCTGCTCCCTGCGGGGCAGGGCCCGCGTCCCTCGGGTTCTGCAGGACTCTGACGACCCCCTTCTGTGGAATCTCTGCTTTTATTTATTTTAGTTTGGGTTTATGGCCCACAACCGGCGCTGCTCAGGCCTTACTCCTGGTCTGCACCCCCGGGATCACTCCTGGCGGGACTTGGGGAGCCAAAACGGGTGCTGGGGATCCAACCCGGGTGGCGAGAGCAAGGCGAGGGGCTGACCCACTGTGAAATCTCTCCAGCCCAGAATGCTTCTGAGGCACTTCCTGGGCAGAGCCTGGCTCTGCACACGAGACCCAGGCGCCATCCCCGGTACCTCCGAGCGTGAGCCGGGGAGACGGTTCCTCTCTGAGCACCACTGGGTGTGGCCCTAAACAGAAAACAGCGTTTGGGGAGACGGGACAGCAGTTGGGACTGGGGCATGCAGACCCCTGGACGGAGCCTCTGACACACAGCAGGTGCTCAGATACCCGGGACCAGCCAGGGAGGGGCAGGGCGGGGCAGGGCGTGGTGCAGGAAGGGCGGGCGGGGAGCAGTTTCAGGGGATGTGGGCTGGGTGGGGTCTCATGAAGCTGGGCCCCTGCGCCCCGCCCCAGCCAGCTGCCCGGCCCCACCTCCCAGCCACCTGGTGACTCAGGGAGAAGAGCCCCAGGCTGGAACTGCAGAGAAGGGGAAGGGCTCAGCGGGCCTCACCGCAGTCTTTGCACCTCCCCCCTTAATTTTGTCTTGTTCTTTGGGATTTGGGGGCCTCCCCAGCTGCGCTCTGCTCTGGGCACAAGGGGACGCTGCAGTGGAGATGGACCCGTGCCACTCAATGAACATCGTTCTGGCCCTTGCTTTTTTTCTTTTATAATGGCTCCTGGCGTCCGTGGCTTGTGTGTGTGTGTGTGTGGGGGGGTGGGGGCGCATGCCAGAAAGGCCAGATGGACGCTTTCAAACAGAAGGTAAAGCAAATATAGTCAGAAGGGCTGGAGCGATAGTCTGGCAGGGAGGGTGTTGGCCTTGCACGCGGCCGACCGGGTTCGATCCCCGGCATCCCATATGGTCCCCGAGCACCGCCAGGAGGAATTCCTGAGTGCAGAGCCAGGAGCAAGCCCTGAGCACAGCAGCTGGGTGTGACCCCCCAAAAAAAAGCAAATACAGAGCCACAACAAAAGGGGAAGGGGGCCGGGCGATAGCCCAGCGGGTAGGGTGTTTGCCTTGCACGGCCGGCGTGCAATCCCCGGTTCGATCCCCGCATCCCATATGGTCCACTGAGCACCGCCAGGAGTAATTCCTGAGTGCAGAGCCAGGAGAAACCCCTGAGCGTTGCCGGGTGTGACCCACAAAGAAAAAAAAGGGAAGGAAGTCTGGAAGTCTGGAAGGGTGCTCGAGACGGCTCTTTCTGCTGCTTTTCCGGGGGTGCTGACCCCGGCAGGACGAGGACTGTGAGGAGGTGGGACGAAGCACAGGCTGGCCCCGAGGGGTCACCCCACACTGAGGCACTGGACGTCTCTCAACAGGGAGGACTTCTGAGGGGGCTGCCCAGGGCCGCTCTGATGGGCATGTCGGGCCACAGGCCTTCCTGCTGCCCTGCCAAGAAGGGGCCACGCCATGGGCTCTCACATACCCCGAACTGGGCCGTGGCAGGAGCCAGCCCGGGCGCGGCACACGCGGCACCTCGGGGCACAAGAGACCACTCTCAGGGCGAGGAGCAAACAGCCAGGGACAGGACGGGACACAGCGTCTCCTGCCACCCGAAACCTCTCCAGATCCCGGACCAGAGCTAGCAGAAATGTCTGCTGGAGACCTGACCCAGGGGCCGGAGCGACAGCACGGCGGGGAGGGCGTTTGCCTTGCCTGCAGCCGACCCAGGTTTGATCCCGGCATCCCATATAGTTCCCGAGCACCGCCAGGAATAGTTCCTGAGCACAGAGCCAGAAGTAACCCCTGAGCATCGCGGGTGTGACCCAAAATGCCAAAAAAGAAAAAAAAAGACTTGCCCCCACCCCCGGCCAGAATGGAGACCCTAAATCTGCCTCACCGGGCAGGGCAGGGCAGCCACCCCCATGCTGCCGTGGGGGAGGTGAAGCCGGGGGAGCTCAGGGTGACGTGTTCCAACTCGGCTAAGCCCTGCGCAGTGCGGGGGCCAGGGCAGGCGGGGCGGGGCTGGCTCCACCCCCAGCACCCAGAGACCTCCAAGCACCTCTTCTGCAGGTAGACCCAGCCTCCTCCCAACGCCTGCAACCGTGCCCCGCTAACTGGGTTCTAGAACCCTAACACAGCGGGTAAAAGCTTCCCCTGCACACAGCTGACCCAGGTTTGACCGCGGCACCCGCATGGCCCCCAAGCCCCGGTCGGGAGGGGATTCTGGGCACACCTGGGCGGCCCAAACACAGAAGCAGGTTTGCATCAAATACCACAGGACAAGGTTTTCTGGAACACTCTGCCAGCGGGTGGAGGCTGGGTTCTGCAGGCCGCACCGCCAGGGGCAACCAGCTGGGCGGGAAGAGGAGCCCACTCCTCCCCAGGGCAGCAAAGGCTCCGCCCCACTCTGGGGGGGTCCAGATGAGCCCCACAGCAGCCCCTAGCTAGCCTGCCTCAGGCATCTACAATGCGCGAAGTTTGTGGAGGTAAATCCAGGCGCCGTGCAGAGCACACACTCACCGCGCCGCACACACTCTCGTACACACTCACACTCGTACACACTCACTCGCACACACACTCACATGCGCACACACACTCGCACTCACACACGTGCACACACACTCACACTCTCGCACACTCACTCTCACACTCTCGCACACTCACTCTCACACACTCACTCACACGCGCACACACTCGCACACACTCCACACTCACACTCACACACACACTCTCGCACACACACTCACATGCGCACACACACTCGCACTCACACACGTGCACACACACACACTCTCGCACACTCACTCTCACACTCTCGCACACTCATTCTCACACACTCACTCACACGCGCACATACTCGCACACACTCACCGCACTCACATGTGCGCACACACTCACACTCGCACACACTCACACACTCTGCCTGAGCTGTTTCCCGGCCCTGAGTTTTTCGGGGTGGAGGTACTGGTAATCAGCTTCAAACAAACTTGTACCTTTTTTTTTTTTTTTTTTGCTTTTTGGGTCACACCCTGCGATGCTCAGGAGTTTCTCCTGGCTCTGCACTCAGCAATCACTCCTGGCAGTGCTCGCGGGACCATATGGGATGCGGGGATCGAACCCAGACCGGCATAGGCCAGCCGCGTGCAAGGCAACGCCCTACCTGCTGGGCTATCGCTCCGCCCCAAACTTGTACCTTTTACTGGGAGGGGTCACACCTGGCAGTGTTCGGGACTTACTCCCGGTTCTGCGCTCAGGGATCACTCCTGGCAGTGCTCGGGGACCACAGTGGGTGCTGGGGACGCGTAGCCCCGTCTAGCCAGAGTCAAGGCAAGCGCCTTCGCCTGTGGCAACTTGCAGGCCCATCAGCTCAACTTTGGCATCTCCAGCGAGTGTGAGTGTGTGCGAGTGAGTGTGTGCGCTGAGTGTGTGTGTGCAGGAGTGTGTGAGCGTGTGCCCAGCATGACTTCAGGGCACATCTGTGGGCCACACACAGGCACCATGCATCCTTGGCAGCTACAGACGGGGTGGGAACTGCCTAGGAAGGTGCTAGAACCGCCTCCCTGAAAACCTCCCGAATTCATGAGCTGGATGTCCCTGTGAGCACGAGCCAGAGGCCGAGTGACCGGGGAGCCCTCAGCACCCACAGAGGCCTGGGGCCGGCTGCAGACCTGAGCATCGGGTCTTTGTTCCCAAGACAGAGGCCAGGGGACAGCTGCCCGCAGTGCCCCGCCGGGCAGAGCTGGATGGTCCCTCTGTGCCCTCCTGGTGTGGGCAAGGCCCCTTCCCTGAGGGATTCGGGTCTGCCTCTGGGCTTGAGGCACAGTTTAAGAGAGATGTGGGCGGGGTGCCCCGCCCGAGGGGTGAGGTGAGTCCAGGAGCTGGAGATGCCCCTGCTGCCAGCCCGGGGCCTGGCACTGGGCTGCCCACAGAGCCTGGGGCAGTGAGGGAGTGGCGCTGCCCCCAGGTGCTCTGTCCACCCCTGGCTGCCGAGGGAGAGAGGGTGTCTGGTGACTGGGGGGCGCCCTGACCTTGAGTGCCCCCGGAGCAGAGCTGGAGCTCGCACCTCGGAGTGTCAATAACCCCACAGCAGTCAGTGAAACAGCAGCGGGTCGGGCGCCACAGCGAAGGCAGGAAGCGGGGCTGCGTGTGGCTGGCATGGAACAGGCTGGCACACATGCACACACACCCAGACACGGGCACAGACACACGCCACCCAGACACACACCCAGGCGTGGGCACAGGCCATCCACGCTCGACAGTGACTCAACCCAGGTCTGGAGACATCCGCACTGTTATGTGCCTTCCCTGGGGGCTGCGGTTACCAGCGCCACGACGGCCCGGGGCTTCTTCAGGGCACGGAGGCCAGTCCCAGGATGCCAGGGAGCACCTCAGTGAGTGTGACAGGATGGACTCGATTACCGACACCTCTCTCTCTCTCTGTCTCTCTCTTTCTCTTGTCTCTCTCTCTCTACCTCTCTGTCTCTCTGTCTGTCTGTGTCTCTCTCTTTCTCTGTCTCTCTACCTCTCTCTCTACCTCTCTGTCTCTCTCTGCTCTCTCTTTCTCTGTCTCTCTCTCTACCTCTCTGTCTCTCTGTCTGTGCCTCTCTCTTTCTCTGTCTCTCTCTACCTCTCTCTCACCTCCTCTCTCTCTGTCTCTGTCTCTCCCTCTATCTCTCTCCCTCTCTCTCTCTCTCTCCCTCTTTCTTTTTTTTCCTTCCCCCTCCTTCTCTCCCTCTTTCTTTGTCTCTCTCTCTCTCTCTCCCTCTCTCTGTGTCTCTCTTTCTCTGTGTCTCTCTTTCTCTGTCTCTCTGTCTCTCTTTCTCTGTCTCTCTCTACCTCTCTGCTCTCTCTCTCTCTTTCTCTGTCTCTCTCTACCTCTCTCTGTCTCTCTTTCTCTGTCTCTCTCTACCTCTCTGTCTCTCTCTCTGTCTCTCTCCCTCTTTCTCTCTCTCTCCCTCTTTTCTTTTTTTTTCCTTCCCCCCTCCCTCTCTCCCCTCTTTCTTTGTCTCTCTGTCTCTCTCTCTCCCTCTCTCTCTGTCTCTCTTTCTCTGTGTCTCTTTCTCTGTCTCTCTTTCTCTGTCTCTCTCTCTCTACCTTTCTCTCTTTGTCTCTCTCTCCCTCTTTCTCTGTCTCTCTCTCCCTCTTTCTTTGTCTCTCTGTCTCTCTCTCCCTCTTTCTCTGCCTCTCTCTCTGTCTCTCTCCCTCCGTCTGTCTGTCTGTCTCTCTCTCTCCCTCTTTCTTTGTCTCTCTGCTCTCTCTCTGTCTCTCTGTCTCTCTCCCTCTGTCTGTCTGTCTCTCTCACACACACACTTTTTCAGACAGTTCTCACACTCTTACACACAAGCTAACACAAAATTCTCAGCTACACACTCTCTCCATTCTTTCACACACTAACACATTCCCTCACACACTCACAGTCCTCGCACACACACACACACATTCTCACACACACGCTGAGGGAGCAGCTGTTTGCTGTAGTCTCTGGTTTGGTTTTTGGTCACACGGAGGCTGCCCCAGCAGGGTCATCCGGGGACCGTGTGGTGTTGGGCTGGAGATGAGCTGCTGTGGGCTGCTCCACCGCCCGAACAGACACAGCAACGGGCTCCCGGAAGACTCTGGGCCCCGACCCCAAGCCGTTAGGCTGTCCCGCTAGGGCCCGTTAGGGCTGTCCTGCTGGGGCCCTGTTAGGCTGTCCCGCTGGGGCCCGTTAGGCTGTCCCGGCTGGGGCCCCGTTAGGCTGTCCTGCTGGGGCCCCGTTAGGCTGTCCTGCTGGGGCCCCGCCAGGTTGTCCCGCTGGGGCCCCGTCAGGCTGTCCCGCTGGGCCCCGTCAGGTTGTCCCGCTGGGCCCCGCCAGGCTGTCCCGCTGGGGACCTGTTAGGCTGTCCCCGCTGGGGCCCGTTAGGCTGTCCTGCTGGGGCCCCGTTAGGCTGTCCTGCTGGGGCCCCGTTAGGCTGTCCTGCTGGGGCCCCGTTAGGCTGTCCTGCTGGGGCTCTGTTAGACTGTCCCTTGGGAGCCCTGTTAGGCTGTCCCGCTGGGGCCCGTTAGAGCTGTCCCGCTGGGGCCCCCGTTAGGGCTGTCCCGCTGGCCCCGTCAAGGCTGTCCCGCTAGGGCCCCATTAGAGCTGTCCCGCTGGGGCCCCGTTAGGCTGTCCTGCTGGGGCCCCGTTAGGCTGTCCTGCTGGGGCTCTGTTAGACTATCCCGCTGGGGCCCTGTTAGGCTGTCCCGCTGGGGCCCCCCGCTAGGCTCTGTCCTGCTGGGGACCTGTTAGGCTGTCCCGCTGGGGACCTGTTAGGCTGTCCTGCTGGGGACCTGTTGGACTGTCCTGCTGGGGACCTGTTAGGTGTCCGCTGGGGCCCCGTTAAAGTATCCCGCTGGGGCCCTATTAGGCTGTCCGCTGGGGCCCTGTTAGGCTGTCCTGCTGGGGCCCGTTAGGCTGTCCCGCTGGGGCCCCCCGTTAGGCTGTCCCTGTCCGCTGGGGCCCCGTTAGGTGTCCTGCTGTGGCCCCAAGGCTGTCCTGCTGGGGCCCGTTAGACTGTCCTGCTGGGGCCCTGTTAGGCTGTCCTGCTGGGGCCCTATTAGGCTATCCGCTGGGGCCCTGTTAAGCTGTCCTGCTGGGGACCTGTTAGGCTGTCCTGCTGGGGCCCTGTTAGGCTGTCCTGCTGGGGCCCTATTAGGCTGTCCCGCTGGGGCCCGCTAGCGCTGTCCCGCTAGGGCCCCGTTAGGCTGTCCTGCTGGGGCCCCGTTAGGCTGTCCCGCTGGGGCCCGTTAGGCTGGGGCCCGTTAGGGCTGTCCTGCTGGGGCCCGTTAGGACTGTCCTGCTGGGGCCCCTTTAGGCTGTCCTGCTGGGGCCCCTTTAGGCTGTCCTGCTGGGGCCCCGTTAAAGCTGTCCTGCTGGGCCCCGTTAGGCTGTCCTGCTGGGGCCCCGTTAGGTGTCCTGCTGGGGACCCGTTAGGTGTCCTGCTGGGGCCCCATTAGGTGTCCAAGCTGGGGCCCCGTTAGGCTATCCCGCTGAGGCCCTGTTAGGCTGTCCCCGGGGAAGACAGTGGAGACACCAGGAAGGGAGCGTGGGGAGAGAAAACCAAGGGGAGAGAAGCCCGCTTGGTCCAGCCCAACCCAACTGGCCGCCCTGTGGTCCAGCAATGCTGAAAGTCACCAGCCCAGCCGCCTGGGGTCGCCTGGGCCCAGCCAGATGGGCCGATGCAGAGCTGAGCCTGGAGGGTCAGTCCTGGCCTAGACGGACACGCTGGTGGCAGAGAGTGGACCTGCTGACCTCACAAGTCAGAGTTCCCCAGAACCAACAGGAGTGGCGCAGCGATAGCACAGCGGGGGGGGGGAGTTTGCCTTGCATGCGGCCAACCCAGGTTCGATCCCGGCATTCCATATGGTCCCCCAGCACCGCCAGGAGTAATTCCTGAGGGCAGAGCCAGGAGTAACCCCTGAGCATTGCCAGGTGTGACCCAAAAAGCAAAATAAAAAAAATAGTCAAGCAACCCTAACAACTAAGGTGGGCGTGATGCATGAGGCCTCAGGCAATGACAAGGACCTGGCGGGGACCCCAGATGGAGGTCAAGCCCCCTCCCTCAGCCCTCTCCAGCGAGCCTGTTTCTAGGCCACACCCAGCAATGATGCACAAGGGTTACCCCTGGCTCTGCACTCAGGAATTACTCCTGGCGGTGCTCAGGGAACCATATGGGATGCGGGGATCAAACCTAGGTCGGCAGCGTGCAAGGCAAGCGCCCTACCCGCTGGGCTCTTGCTCTGGCCGCTCCCCACGGAGTCTGGACGAGTGCTTCCCTTACTCAGTTTCCACACCTATAAATGGAGATAAAGGTGCTGACCAGACGGTCCCTGACGGGGTGTGTCTCAGTGGAGAGTCTCTCCCCCTCGACAAGTAGGGGCGCACACCTCCACATGGCTGCCCCAAATGCCCACAGGCAGTGAGCGGTCACCCACAGCTCCTTCCGGAACAAGGGAGTTTGAGGCTCTGAGGGACAGACATGGCAGCAGCCGGTCAGCCACACACACGGGACAGCAGCCGGTCAGTCACATACGGGGGGCAGCAGCCGGTCAGCCACGCACGCGGGGCAGCAGCCGGTCAGTCACGCACGCGGGGCAGCAGCCGGTCACCCACGCACGCGGGGCAGCAGCCGGTCACCCACGCACGCGGGGCAGCAGCCGGTCACCCGCGCACGCGGGGCAGCAGCCGGTCAGCCACGCACGCGGGGGCAGCAGCGGTCACCCACGCACGCGGGGCAGCGGCGATCCAGTCACACACGCGGGGCAGCAGCCGGTCAGCCACGCACGCGCGGGAGCAGCGCCGTCACCCACGCACGCGGGGCAGTAGCTGGTCAGTCACGTACGGGGGCAGTAGCCGGTCCAGTCACGCACGCGGGGCAGCAGCCGGTCACCCACACACGCGGGCAGCAGCCGGTCACCCACGCACGCGGGCAGTAGCCGGTCAGTCACGCACGCGGGCAGCAGCCGGTCAGTCACGCACGCGGGGCAGCAGCCGGTCAGTCACGCACGCGAGGCAGAAGCCGGTCAGTTACGCATGCGGGGCAGCAGCCGGTCACCCGCGCAAAGCGGGGGCAGCAGCCGGTCAGTCACGCACGCAGGGCAGTAGCCGGTCAGTCACGCACGCAGGGCAGCAGCCGGTCACCCACGCAAGCGGGGCAGCAGCCGGTCACCTAGGCACGCGGGGCAGCAGCCGGTCAGCCACGCAGCGGGGCAGCAGCGGTCAGCCACGCACGCGCGGGCAGCTCAGCACCAGCGCAGGGCCCCAAGCAGCACCCGCCAGCCGCGGAGCCTTTCCAAGGTCATGGCAGGCCAGTCCCCAGGCCCCGTGGTGAGATGCAGGAGGGTCCCGAGCCTGCTGCCCCCTATTAGTCCCCCCCCACACCACTGCAACCGCCAACATGGGGGCTTCCCAGGACACGTCTTGGGGAGCTGTGGAGCAAGTGTGGGCCCAGCCTGGAAAGGGCCGGGTTGAGGGAGAGAGACTCAGGCTACAGAAGTGCCCAGAGTGGGCACACCACGCGGGAGGCTCCTCCCAGCACTACCCAGTACGACCCCCCAAGGTGCCCAAAGCCCCAAGCACGCCAGTCTGAGTCAAAACACAAATGAGGGGGCCAGAGCAATAGCACAGTGGGGAGGGTGTTTGCCTTGTATGCAGCCGACCCGGTTCAACCCCGGCATCCCACAGAGTCCCCGAGCACCGCCAGGAGTAACCCCTGAGCATCGCTGGATGCGCCATTCCCCAAAATAAACAAACATGAAGGAGAGCCAGGCCTGGAGATCAGGCCCTGCCTTGCATGTGGCTGCAGCAGCTTGACCCCAGATCACTCCTGGGTTGGAGGCAGAACTAGGCCCAGGAACAGCCCTGCCAGGTGTGACCACAACACCCAAGAGGGAGAGAGACAGAAAAAGAATCACCTTCGCGTCAGAGGGCAAGAAACCGCCTGGCGTGGGAGCGCAAGCTACCCTCCTCCTCCCGCTATCAGCCAGGGGGAGCCCGGAGACGCTGCCGCGCCTGAGCCCCGCGCCTCTCCGCCCCCCGTGGGGTCGCTTACCCAGCAGTGAGCTCTGCTATCTGCGTGCTGGCCGTCCAGGCTGAGGCTGGCCCACGTCTGTTGGGGCAGGGTCCAGGCATTCCTCCCGCTCCATGGACGAGGCTCCTGGGTTCAGGAAGGAGAGTAAGGAGGGAGAGTCAGGAGGGAGACCCGGGCCCCACACCCCTCACTGCCAGGCCTGGGCCAGCACGTGGCCTCACTGACCAGCAGGCGCAGAGAAGACAGAGTCCACGCACACACGTGTGTGCAGGCAGAAGCGGCCGCACACTTTGCCCGGCGTCCAGGGCACACTGGGTAGTTCCGCCTGGGCAGGACAAGGGGCGGCTCCCCCCCCCCACACAGAGACCAACCAGCCTCAGGGCCCAGGAACCGTTTCCCAGGGTCAGGCTCTGCTCCGAGCAATTCCCAGAGCCCCGAGCCAAGTTAGTGGGCAGAGAGGGGGCGGACACCAGGCATCCCCCGACATCCCATATTGTCCCACAGCAGCTGGCCAGAGAGGAGGAAAGAGGGGTGGACGTCCGGGTAGAAGGCAGCAGGAAGCAGGCAGGCAGAGGCCTGGGGCTGCGGCCGTGCTGGACTCCACAGTGCGGGTGGCCGCTCAGCACCCAGCCAGACCCAGGGACAGATGTGGGCCGGTCCTCTCCCGTCAGAGCCGTCACTCGGGGTGAGGCAGCGGCAGCCCAGCCGAGACCGTGGAGGGGGCAGGGCCGGACACAAGCTGTCCCGAAGTCCGCCCGCGCCCCTCCTCCGGGAAACAGCTGCCGAGCAGTCCCGGCCCGGCCCCCTCGGCATTTTCCCCCCCACTCCTGCCCTGCCCATCTTCCTGTCCACTCGCTCCCAGCTGCAGGTCAGAACAACCTCGGGGAAGAGGCACTTACTCAAGCCGAGGTCCCAACCTAGGGGCCCACCACCCCCTTCCAGAAGTGAAAACGGAAGTAACCCCCCAGGGAAATCAACCTCCACTTTTCCCCCCGGATCTTTGGGCCTCCCCATGGCTCTGTGCTCAGGGAATCACTCCTGCAGGGTCTGGGGACAGACCGAGGTGCGGGCAAGAGCGGGGCCCTTGTACTGTGTCGCTGGCCCAGGCTTCTGTCTTCTCTTTTGGCTTTGGGCCCACACCTGGCGATGCTCAGGGGTTGCTCCTGGCTCTGCACTCAGGAATCACTCCTGGTGGTGCTCGGGGGACCATATGGGATGTCAGGGATCAAACCCAGGTCATGTGAGTAAAGGCAAATGCCCTCCCCACTTTACTACTGCTCCAGCCCAATCTACCTTTTTCATTGATTTTTAGGGGAGGAGGGTCACACGGCAATGCTCAGTGACCACTCCTGGGGGTGCTAGGGGGACCATACGGGGTACTGGGGATCGAATCTGGGTTGGCCACATACAAGGCAAACACCCCCACTGTAATCACTCCAGCCCCACAATCTACCTTTTCCGGAGTGAACAAGGCACCCAGTTACCGCTGAGGCTACTACACCCCTTCACTGCCCGGCACCCCAGGGTCACCCACCCGCTCTGCAACGCCCTCTCTAAAGGCTGCTGAGTAAAGGACAGGGGGAGCCCTGGACCCTCACCTCCTTCTCTGAGCTAACCCTGAGCTAACCTTAGTCTCCCCACCATAAACCCGGGGTCTGGGCGGAGCGACAGCACAGCGGGAGAGGCGTTAGCCTTGCACGCGGCTGACCGGGTTCTATCCCCGGCATCCCATATGGTCCCTGGAGCACTGCAGGGGTAATTCCTGAGTGCAGAGCCAGGAGCAACCCCTGAGCATTGCCGGGTGTGACCCAAAGAGAAAAAGAAGAAAAAGTAGCAGAAACCGGGTCACCTTCGGCAGGAAAGCTAAGGCCCAGGCTGACTCCCCAGGCCAGGTCCGGCCCAACCAGAGCTTTCAGGGTCCTTAGGACCCCTCTCCCCTGTCCCTTTCCATCGTGCCAACCAACAGGCCACTCACAGCTTGTCTGATGGGGCAAGGGGGAGCCGTGCAGGGCACCCGCTGGGCTTGGAGACAGGGTCCAACACCCTGCTCCCCTCAAAAGGCGGGGAGGAGGCTTCAGTCTCTCTGGAGCAGGGGCCGGCACTGAGGCCAGCACCTCCCTGCCCGCCCGGCGTGGGCAGTGCTCCCCCAGCCCAGGGAGACCTGACCTTCACCAAGGCTGAGCCAGAATGACCCCAGCAGGGTCCCCCGCAGTCTCCACCCACTCCCCAGGGCCCCCAGCGCACGCCCAGCCTCTGTCCACCGGCTCTTTGCTTCAGGACAGGTCAGCCAGACAGTAAGGACACTCCGCAGAGGTGCGAGCCCCCTGTTTCCGCGCCCCCCAACCCCTCCTCACTCTGACCCCAGCCCTGGGCAGGAGAGAAGAGACGCTCGGGGGCAGCCCCACGTCTCTCCTCCCCCAAACAGGGAACCTCTGCACCAGCTCGGCGGCCCAGGGGGTTCACTCCAGCCTGACCGGACCCAGCAAAGCCGCAGAATCCTGATGCCCCGCCCCTCCCCAGCATTCCTTCAGCAGGGTGACACATGGGCCGGGCTGTCAGTGCCCCCAGAGCGGGCACCCGGGCAGGGGCTGGCGCTCGGCCCCTGGAACCACCCAGACCACCCAGACAGGAGCTGGCGCTCGGTTCCCGCCAGAGCAGGAGGCAGGAGGGCGCGCCGGGGAGAGGGGGCGTGCTGGGCAGCGGCCAGCGGGGGAGCTGGGGCAGGGGGCGGCGGCGGGGGACCCAGGGGATGACGCGGGACGGGGGAGCCGAGGCGGAAATCCCGGTCCGCCGGGCGCGGGGAGGCACTGGGGTGCCCGGGAGGGCTCGCGCGCCGCGGCGCCAGGGAGAGGGTGGGGCGCGCCGGGCCGGGGTGACCTCGGGGTGGGGGTGAGCCGGGCCGGGAGGGCTGCGGCCGCGGGAGGCGGCGCCGGCGTGGACAGCCCCAGCTGCCCAGGGCGCGGACAGCAGCGGGCGGAGGGTGTGTCAGGGGGTTTCAAGGCGTGACAGCTGGCGCCCCTCTCCCCAAGCCACTCACTCACCTGGGCCCTCCGCACCCGGCCGCCGCGCAGGCAGCCCGGGGCCCCCACTGCCTCCTTCCCGCCGCCGGCCGCTGCGCCCCTCCGGCGCCTCCTTTTTGTTTGTCCCTCACTGCACCACTCGGCCTCCTCCGCCCCGGAAGTGACGTCACCGAAGGGCGCGATCTTGGCGGCCGGGATGTCGCCATCTTTTTTGAGGGGCGAGCTCCGCGCACCATCCTCAGCGCCGCCCCAGTGCGCGGGCGCCATATTGCTTTCGGGCGGAAGTGGCCGAGCACAGGCTCCGCCCTCTTAAAGGGACAGCGACGACGAATATCACCTTTGGGGCGCGCCTAGGGGACGCTGGGCGGAGCGGTCGAGGCGGGGGTGAGTAGTCGGTGCCCCGCATGGTGTCCCCAAGGGAGGGACGCCGAGGCCCGAGAGCCTGGTAACTGCGTCCTAGCTGGGTTACGAGGCGCTTGCTTCATGCAGTGGCTGTGTCCCCCGGGGGCGAAGAGCGCGCGGGGGTCGCCAAACCGCCGGGAACGCCGCGCGATCATCCAGGCTGGTCCTCTCTGCGCACACGGCCCCCGCCTGACCCTTAGGGTTTGTACCCAGAAAGCAGACGCGTAGGAAGTGTGGCCAGTGTGAGCGGGGACGCCAGCAGGTCCCAGCACTCGGGCTCTGCCGCTGTGATGGACCCCGAGTCCTCGCAGCTCCCGCTGACCGTAGTCAGGAGTGACCGTCGCCCACCCGGCCGTGCAGACACCCAGGTGTCAGACGTCCAGGTGCATCGCGGGCACACATCCCCGGGCAGCCCCAGGGGCAGAAGGGGCAGAGCCAAGCGCACCGCCAGGCGCCGCCGTTCGCGCCAGGCGCGCGGTTCTTGGAGGGCTGAGCGCCGCGTCTACACTGCAACAAGTGTGAGTCGAGGTTGCTCTGGGAGAGGAGGCGTGTGAGTCTGGCACCGCGGGAGGAATTTACTGCCATTCACAGTTTGGCTGCGGAGTGCGGTGCAGGAGAGGCAGCGCGGCAAGTCAGCCTCGCCAGTTGGGGGTTCCCGCACTCCGTGAGGCTCTGAGCCTGCCAGCAGTGGAGCAACCGTTGAGCCTCGCACCCGTGTAAATACCCCGCTTAAAAAAAATAAAGTTGGGGCCGGAGCGATAGCCCAGTGGGTAGGGCGTTTGCCTTGCACGCGGCCGGCCCATGCCGGCCAGGGTTCGATTCCCGGCATCCCATATGGTCCCCTGAGCACCACCAGGAGTAATTCCTGAGTGCAGAGCCAGGAGAAACCCCTGAGCATTGCTGGGTGTGACCCAAAAAAAAAAAAAAAAAAGTTGATGCGTGCTAGAGTGGATGTCCTACCGTGGGTAGGACACTTGCCTTTGCATGCAATTGACCTAAGTTCTATCCCCCAACCTGCCTGGAGTGACCCCTGAGTGCAGAGCCAGGAGAAAGCCCTATGCACAACTGCCACTCCAAACAATATTTAAGTAAATCACCGATGCTGGAACTAGACAGATCAGGGGCTGGAGGCGATAGTACAGCTGGGAGGGTGTTTGCCTTGCACAAGGTGGACCAGGGTTCGATCCCGGCATCCCATATGGTCCCCCAAGCCCTGCCAGGAGGAATTCCTGAGTGCAGAGCCAGGAGTAACCCCTAGAGTATTGCCGGGTGTGACCCAAAAAAGCAGAGAGAGAGAGAGAGAGAGAGAGAGAGAGAGAGAGAGAGAGAGAGAGAGAGAGAGAGAACAGCCAAAAGGGTGCTTGCTTTGCTACACACCTGACCTGGGTTTGATCCCCATCATCCCATATGGTCCCTTGAACCCCAACAGGAGTGATCCCTGAGGGCAAGGCTAGGAGTAAGTTCTGAACACGCTGTCTGTGACCCCAATCAAATGAAAACCTGGGCCAGAGCAATAGCACAGTGGGAGGGTGTTTGCCCTGCAAGCAGCCAACCCAGGTTTGATCCCCGGCATCCCATATGGTCCCCGAGGCACCGCCAGGAGTAATTCCTGAGTGCAGAGCCGGGAGGAACCCCCTGAGCATCGAGCTTCAGTGTAACCCAAAAATAAATAAATAAAGTAAGAACCTGATGCTGGCAGCGCGGGTCCACCGCCTGGTGCTAGAGGAGGAAACTGACCAGAGGGAGAGGCCTTTGGCTCTGGCCAGGAAGTGGCGGAGCTGGAATGTGAGCCGCGGAGTTTACGCCAGTCCCAGCTTCTCCTGTTATCAACACAGAACACCCAGCTTGGGGCCTCCTGTAACTTTATTGACGCAACAAGTACAACGCACGGGAGCCAACCCAACAGGACCTGCAACCTGGACGGGCCACGATCCCCCTGCCGGCACCTGTAAAAACACAGCCAGCGTCCCCCGTCCCCCTGGAGGCACCCGCTGGCTCCTGGCATCAGTCAGTCCCGGTTCACAGAGCAGCACCTAAAGTGGAAACCTGAGAAAGTGTCCCCGGGGTCCTAACACTTCCCTGCTTCCTGGGTCTCTCCCTCTGACCCCAGTGGTGATTGGCACCGATGCTCCGCAAAGTCCGTGTTTTAGCTGAACCAACCCTCTCAGCTGCGGTCAGGGGAGTTCAGTGAGGCCCTGGTTCAGCAGGGGTTACCAGGCAGTCGGGAGCCCCTGGTTCAGCGAGGGGTCCCAGGCAGTTGGGAGCCCCTGGTTCAGCGGGGGTTACTGCAGTCGGGGAGCCCCTGGTTCAGCGGGGACCGCAGTCGGAGGCCCCTGGTTCAGCGGGGGCCTGGGCAGTCAGAGACCCCTGGTTCAGCGGAGGGCCCGGGCAGTCGGGGCCCTTGGTTCAGTGGGGTTCCCGGGCAGTTAGGGGCCCCTGGTTCAGCGGGGGCCCGGGCAGTCAGGGGCCCCTCCCTGGTTCAGCGGGGCCCGAGCAGTCCGGGGGGCCCCTCGTTTAAGCGGGGTTACCAGGCAGTCGGGGCCCCTGGGTCAGCGGGGGTTACCGAGCAGTCGGGAGCCCCTGGTTCAACGGGGGTTACGGGCAGTCAGGGGGCCACTGGTTCAGCGGGGCCCGGGCAGTCGGGGGCCCCTGGTTCAGCGGGGGTTACTGGGCAGTCGGGGGCCCCTGGTTCAGCGGGGGTTACCGGGCAGTCGGGAGCCCCTGGTTCAGCGGGGTTACGGGTAGTCGGGAGCCCCTGGTTCAGCGGGGGCCCGGGAAGTTGGGGGCCCCTGGTTCAGCGGGGTTACCGGGTAGTCGGGGAGCCCCTGGTTCAGCGGGGGCCCGGGCAGTCGGGGGGCCCCTGGTTCAACAGGGATTACCGGGCAGTCAGGGGCCCCTGGTTCAGCGGGGGTTACTGGGCAGTCGGGGGCCCCTGGTTCAGTGGGGGTTACCGGGCAGTCGGGGTGCCCCTGGTTCAGCGGGGTTACCAAGCAGTCGGGGCCCCTGGTTCAGCAGGGGGCCCAGGCAATCGGGAGCCCCTGGTTCAGTGGGGGTTACCGCAGTTGGGGGGCCTCTAGTTCAGCAGGGGTTACCGAGCAGTCGAGGGGCCCCTGGTTCAGCGGGGTTACGGGCAGTCGGGGGCCCCTGGTTCAGCGGGGTTACTGGGCAGTTGGGAGGCCCCTGGTTCAGCGGGGTTACCACAGTTGGGGGCCCCTGGTTCAGCGGGGTTACGGGCAGTCGGGAGGGCCCTCGTTCAGCGGGGTTACTGGGCAGTCGGGGGACCCCTGGTTCAGCGGGGTTACCGAGTCGGGGCCCCTGGTTCAGCAGGGGTTACTGGGCAGTCGGGGACCCCTGGTTCAGCGGGGGTTTACCGCAGTCAGTCGGGGCCCCTGGTTCAGCAGGGGTTACTGGGCAGTCGGGGAGGCCCTGGTTCAGCGGGGGTTACCGGGCAGTCGGGGGGCCCTGGTTCAGCAGGGGTTACCGCAGTCGGGGGCCCCTGGTTCAGCGGGGTTACGGGCAGTCGGGGCCCCTGGTTCAGCGGGGTTACGGGCAGTCGGGGCCCCTGGTTCAGCGGGGGTTACCGGGCAGTCGGGGGGGCCCCTGGTTCAGCGGGGGGTTACCGGGCAGTCGGGGGGCCCTGGTTCAGCAGGGGTTACCGCAGTCGGGGGGCCCCTGGTTCAGCGGGGTTACCGGGCAGTCGGGGCCCCTGGTTCAGCGGGGTTACCGGGCAGTCGGGGGCCCCTGGTTCAGCGGGGTTACCGGGCAGTCGGGGCCCCTGGTTCAGCGGGGTTACCGGGCAGTCGGGGGGTCCTGGTTCAGCGGGGGTTACCGCAGTTGGGGGGCCTCTGGTTCAGCGGGGGTTACCAGGCAGTTGGGGGGCCTCTGGTTCAGCGGGGTTACCAGGCAGTCGGGGAGCCCCTGGTTCAGCGGGTTACCAGGCAGTCGGGGGCCCCTGGTTCAGCAGGGGCCCCTGGTTCAGCAGGGGTTACCGAGCAGTCGGGGAGCCCCTGGTTCAGCGGGGCCCCTGGTTCAGCGGGGGTTACCGGGCAGTTGGGGGCCCCTGGTTCAGCTGGGGCCCCTGGTTCAGCGGGGGTTACCGGGCAGTTGGGGGGCCTCTGGTTCAGTGGGGGTTACCAGGCAGTCGAGGAGCCCCTGGTTCAGTGGGGGTTACCAGGCAGTCGAGGAGCCCCTGGTTCAGCGGGGCCCCTGGTTCAGCGGGGGGTTACCGGGCAGTTGGGGGGCCCCTGGTTCAGCGGGGGCCCCTGGTTCACGAGGGTTACGGGCAGTTGGGGGCCTCTGGTTCAGTGGGGGTTACCAGGCAGTCGAGGAGCCCCTGGTTCAGTGGGGGTTACCAGGCAGTCGAGGAGCCCCTGGTTCAGCGGGGGTTACCGCAGTTGGGGGCCCCTGGTTCAGGGAGGGCCAGGGCATTGGGGCCTTGCTTTCTTGCTTTGTTTTGTTTGCTTTGTTTCTGTTGTTTTGCTTTTTTGGGTCACACCCCGCAATGCTCAGGGTCTGCTCCTGGCTCTGCACTCAGGAATTGCTCCTGGCGGTGCTCCGGGATCATATGGGATGCGGGAGATTGAACCCAGATGAACCCTGGCGGCTGTTCCAGGTTGGCCGCGTGCAAGGCAACCACGCAACCCGCTGTGCTATCACTCAGGCCCTCGTTTTGTTTTTGTTTTCGCTTTGCTGTGTTTCCTTGGGCCACACCTCGCGGTGCTGGAGGGCGGCTGCTGGCTCAGTGCTCAGGGCTCACTGCAGGCGGTGCTGGGGCGGTGAGCGTGAGCGTTGCGCTGGGTGGAACCCGGCTGGCACGGCAGCCAGTAGACTCCAGCTCTCCGTCGCCCGATCGGACTTTCTGGGCCTGACTGGGGGACCAAAGAAAGAGAAGAGGGAGCAAGACCGACCCCGCGGGCGTCCCCCTCCCCCACCCCGGCACCCGCTGTGGGCGTGGCCCTAAGCCCCCGCCCCTGCTGGCTCCCCTGGGTCCTGGGTCACCTGGATGTGGCCTGCCCGCCCCTACTGGCCGCTTAAAGTCACCCCAGGCGCTAGGGGAAGAGTCGCCGGCCTTCCCTGCCAGGTAGGGCCAGTCCCGGACACTGCCAAGCCAGGAAGCTTTCCTGTCCCGTCTAGCTGCGGCGCTCACAAGCACGGCCAGGGGTCCGGGACTCCCTCGGGGTAAGTCCTTCCCTTGTGGACACCGCGGGGACGCCCCAGGGGTTCTCACATGTGTCCCCTCCAGCTCCCGGCCAGGCTCCTGGAGGCCACTGGCTTCTCTGCCCATCCCAAAGCCCAAGGGCTGTGTGAGCCAGTGTGCTGGGGCACCCCACACACACATGCACACACGCTGACCCCTCCCCCTGCGAGCCCCTCAGGGTCGGTGCAGAACCATGGGCTCTTTTTCTTTTTCTTTTCTTTTCTTTTTTGCTTTTTTGGGTCACACCCGGCAATGCTCAGGGGTTACTCTAGCTCTTTGCTCAGGAATTACTCCTGGCGGTGCTTGAGGGACCATATGGGATGCCGGGGATTGAACCCGGATCAGTGCATGCAAGGCAACTGCTCTACCCGCTGTGCTATCGCCTCCGGCCCCCATGGGCTCTTTTTCACTGGAATGTGGAAGAAGAAATGCATTTCCACCGTCAGCAAAGCAAAACTGGCTTATTCTCTGATTGGGCGTGACCCTGCAGGGCGGGCAGGCCTTGTGGGAGCCACAGGCTTGCCTGTGAATGGGTACTGCCTTTGGCAGGTCTCTGCTGTCTGTGGTGTCCGCGAGTGGGGGGGCGAGCAGGCCCAGCATCTGCTGCCTAGTCTAGTCAGGTGCTCTGTGCTGTGTGTGTGACTCGGGCTCCTGGGAGGGGCAAGGTTCGTCTTTTATTTAGGGAGGCATTTCAGAGGTTACTCTTCTTTATTGGGGTGGTTTCAGGGCGTCACTACTGGAGGAAGGGAGTGTGACCCGGCATGGCTGAGGTCGGCCACCGGGCTCTGGCCACTGAGGCTGAGGCTGGGCCCCGTTCTGTGGTCACTGGCGTGGGGCCTCCCTGGCCCACCAGGCTGCTGGGAGAAGACAGCACCGCTGGGTGCGATCTTGGGGGTCGGGCAAGCGTCCTGAGGGACCTGCGTGTCTGCTCCCAGCTGTCTGCCCAGCTGCTGCCGCAGTGCCCGGCTGGGAAAGCAGTGCAGCCCTTTTAAAAGTTGGACTTTAGGATATTTGCAAGTCTGCGGGCAGGGAGAGAGAGTGTGGGGTGAGCATCTGCCCTGCCCGCATTCCATTCTTGACACCACATAGTCCTCTGAGCCTGTCGGGTACAGCCCTGAGGCCTCCTGAGCACCACTGGAGTGGGGTGGGGTCTGGGGGGCTCTGTGAGTGAATACACGCTAAGGCTCTGCCACTGAACTGCCAGTTGGCCGAGAATTGCTGGTGTGACCCCGGGCCTCCTGATTATTAAGTGAAAGCCCCCTCAAAAGTAAATTAAGGGGCTGGAGCTATAGTCCAGCTGGTAGGGCGTTTGCCTTGTGCGGCGGCCCGTGCCGGCCCGTGTTCGATCCCCGGTATCCCATATGGTCCCCCGAGCACAGCCAGGAGTAATTCCTGAGTGCAGAGCCAGGAGAAACCCTGAGCATTGCCGGTGTGACCCAAAAAGTAAAAAAAAAAAGAAAAGTAAATTAAGAGGGCCAAAGAGGGAAGGGGATTTGCCTTGCACACAGCCAACTCTGGCTTGATCCCTGGCATTTCATAGCGAGCACCACCAGGAGTAAGCCCTCAACATCCCCAGGTGTGGCCTCAAGACCCAAAACTTAGAGATGACTACAAGAGTATGCTACCTGCACGGCAGAGGCTGGCAAGCTACCGTGTTGTATTTGATATGCCAAATACCAGTAACAATTATAGACCTCATTCTGGAATGGATTGTGGCTCTTTATGTTCCTGGAGCAAGCAGATGCCCTTGGGCTCTACTAGCATGAGACAGGACATATGGAGATGTTACTGGGGCCCGCTCGAGCAAATCGATGATGAACGGGAAGACAGTGATGCAGTGAAATCAATTGGGGGTCCCAGAGGGATAGTTCAGCACTGCAAGGAGTAATTCCTGAGTGCAGAGCCCGGAGTAACCCCTGAGCATGCCAGTCGTGACTCTAAAAGCATGATAGATAGATAGATAGATGATAGATAGATAGATGATAGATAGATAGATAGATATTAGAGAGAGATTAGATAGAGAGAGGGAGGGAGGTAGCTAGGTAGGTAAATCAGCCCTAGGCAGAGGCTTATGACCCCGCACCAGGGCAGAGGGGGCTCTGTGCCTTCCGCAGCCTCCTGGAAAAGTGCCCAGCACTAGTGCCCTGTTCTGCAGCCCCCAGCCCTGCAGGACCCCGACCAACCAGCCAGGTAACTAGGGAAACTTGCGAAATTCCGGGGTTCAAACTTCAGGGGCAGTTTGCTCCTTCCGGAGGGGATTACAAAAACACCCGCAGCCGCCGCGCTGCCGCGCTCTGCGGGCTAATCGCTTGGGAAAGCACGGTGGGTGTGTCTCACTGCAGGGCCAATCAGGTCCTGTGTTGGAAATCCTGCGTGCCGCTGATTGGTCGGCACTCGCGGGCCAGCTCCGCCTCTGACAGCGACGCTCAGAGCCTGTGCTCTGACCCGCTCAGACCCGCTCCTGGAGAAGTGTACTGGCTCAGGGGTCTCTATAGGATGCGGAGATTAAACCTGGGCCTGCGTTGGCCACGTGCAAAGGCAAGTGCCTTAACCGCTATGCTATCTCCTTGACTCAGTAGTTGAGTTTATTAACTTGGGATCTAGCCTCTATCGCGGTGAACCCCCACTTTTTCTCGGTCTTTGGGCCCTCCGAAGGTGCTTGGAGGAGAGAGTAACCAGGGATGCGCTCAGAAGGGCACGCATGCAGAGCTGACCGCCAGCGCTCCCGGCGCTGCCTGCCTTGCTGCTGCTGCTTCCTAAAAAACAGATTTATTCGGAGGTACTGAGGAGGGGGAAGAAGGGAGAAAGAGCCAGTACACATCTCAAGAGGGGAGATGTGGGCCCGAGCAATAGTATAGCGTTTGCCTTGCACGCGGCTGACCCGAGTTTGATCGGGCTTGATCCCGACATCCCATATGGTCCCCGAGCACCGCCAGGAGTAACCCCTGAGCATCATTGCTGGGTATAACCCAAATAGCCAAAAAAAAAAAATGCTGAGGCCACACACACGCTCAGGTGTCACACGTGCTGGAGCAGCATATATGCTTTATAATTCTTTTTGGGTCACACCGGTGATTCTCAGGGGTTGCTCTACTCTGCACTCAGGAATTACTCCTGGTGGTGCTCAGGGAACCCTATGGGATGCCTGGGATCCAACCCAGGTTGGCCAAGTGCAAGGCATATGCCCTCCCCACTGTGCTATTGCTCCGCATATGTGCTGTTTCTTTTAAAGATGTCAAGTCTGGGCCAGAGCGATAGCACAGCAGGGAGGCCGTTTGCCTTGCACGCAGCCAACCAGGGTTTGATCCCCAGCACCCCATATGGTCCTCCAAGCACTGCCAGGAGTAATTCATGAGTGCAGAACCAGGAGAAACCCCTGAGCATTGCTAGGTATCACTTGTATCCTTGTCTTCCCGTATTCATCAATTTGCTCAGTGGGCACGGTAACATCTCCTTATGTCCTGTCACATGCTGAGTGTAGCCCAAGGGCATCTACTGCTCTGGGAACATAAAGAGCCTCAAACTAGTCCATCAGGTCATGGGAATGGGGTCTATAATTGTTACTGGTATTTGGCATATCAAATACAACACGGGTAGCTTGCAGGCTCTGCCGTGCGGGTGGCATACTCTTGGAGTCGCCTCTCATCTCGAGCATTTATCCATGAATGAGCCAGGCTTGTTATCAGCTCTTCTGCTGGGTGGAGCTCTGGCAGTGGGGAGTCGGATTTGGAAAATGGCGGCCCTCATGGTGTAGGGGTTCCTCTGGCTTCTTGCGAGGCTCTGCTGGGGTGGCGGGCCAGGGCTAGAACCCGCCATCCCTTCCGGCACCTCATGATCAGCTGGGCACAGGCAGAGCGGTTGCAGCTCTGCCCGTGTGTGTGAGTCTCTGGATTAGGCATACCTGGGCTGGGCGAAAAAGCTCCCGCTCATCAGAATTCACCCAGCAGAAGAGCTATCACAAGCCCGGCTCATCAGAGACCCACCCTGCACAGTCTTTTTCAAGCCCATCGCTGGGTGTGATCAAAAAACAAAAAAGCAAAAAAAAAAAAAAAAAGATGTCAAGTCATGCACCACTTGTCCAGGGAACAGCCTGTCCTTGTTGGGTGATTGTTACTGTTTGTCTTCCATTAGCATTTGTGGACGGGGAAATGCCGCAGGGCTGCAGGGCTTGCGGTTATTTGCACCAACCCAGGTGTGGTGCCTCTGCGTGGGCCCGGAGAGCTGGAGCCAGCAAGGCAGTAAGGCAGTAAGGCAGTAAGGCAGTAAGGCAGTAAGGCAGTTAGGCAGTAAGGCAGTAAAGCAGTAAGGCAGTAA